>JAQGBW010000737.1:0-35033 GCA_034698625.1 Julus scanicus | reverse complement strand
AAAGTGAAAAACGACGATCAATTTCGATTGCTTATTTATCAAGCTATTTTAAACAATTTTTATTTTTATTTAATCTAATTTTGTTTGGCTGTGAGTGTGTTTTAAAATTTCACCCATTGAAAGTGATAGGTACTATACCCCCTTAACTGAGGCTTAAATTAATTTCTAATAAAACTTTCCAATCGTTTGACGACAAATAACGAACTTTGTTCCTAAATTCAAAATGCTAACAAAAGTTATGCACACCAATACCAGGGTGTTTGTAAAGCCCAAAGCCATTGAAAACGGCATCCTCTGAGAAAAAGGAAATTTGAATGCATTATTAAAGCGGAAGTTCATCAACCAAAAATAACAAAACTCAAATCGCAAAATGATAAACAGTAAAAAAAATAAGGGAAAATTCATAACAAATTAGTGAAAATCAGCCACAATGCGTTTCCATAGGACACAAGTTGAAATTGCAATTGATGTAAATTAAGAAAAAAATGAAGCATGGCAAATGCAATTTGCATATGCTTGTCAGCTAACAACATACTTTCCATGTCTGAAAGGAATTAAATGAGTTTTTCAAAAATGAAGCTAGAATGTATCATCGAATTGGATTACGAGAGAAACACGTAGGCTGGAATAATGAAGCAAAATGCAGTATATATGCATTATACATACATATATACAATTGTGCATCCTGAAAGATTTTCATAAAATTACGTGCATAAACTACATAGCCAAATGTAAAAGCCATTCTAATGATGTAAAAATAATGAAAACAAAAACAGGAGAGGGAAGCCTTTTGCTGCCATTGGCTAAATGTAAAAGTCGCTCTCTTACAAGTAATTAAGGGGCATATTTTGCTGACATAAATTAACGTGCGGTGCATGCAAATCTTAGGAAAAAGTTGCTATAGTGTGACACAGTCTAGAAATAACAAGTTCCGTTAAATCCTTGGTACTTCCCCCCTTGTGTAACATTCACTGCAACTCGCGTAGTTCATGATCAACATTAAAGTAATGGCAAAGAAATTAGTGTAATGAAAAGCTTAATTAATTTGTGCGCCAAAATTTATTCAGCTTTTAATTCCCCTGCTGCAGATGCACGAAAAACAGGCATTCGGAGGAAATGAAACAATGGAAACTTAATTATGAATCGCACTTCCTCAACAACATAATCCGCAGAATTCCCAGAATTTCGAACCTCACAACCTGTTTCCAAAATTTCCAAGAAATTCTGAACTAATGATAGCGTATGTTTAGATATATATGAATACATGTTTACTCCTATATAATTAAGTTGCTGAAGCACATGTTCAATTCTTGTATAATAGCGAACCAACACCTTACATTTATTCAACGCTTATTTGGAGAATGTGCGGAAAATGTAAATAATATGCTACATAACTCTGGTTGGCCCAGATGTTGGAACCCTCGAGGAGGATATTGAAATGGACTAGCTGAGGGCAGCTAGATTCGTTAAGGGCAACTATCAACATTCCGCAGACATTCTGAAAATGGGTACATTCCCTACTACCATATGAAATTTGTTTGTTGAATTGAATAGATGTGATGGAAAATGCTTCCTTGTAATTATTTTAACTTTTGAAAAATGCATGAAAAAGCAGGATAAGACCAGACAAAATTGTTGCTACTAATATAAATTATATTTTAGAACTTGGATGAGCATAATACAAGATTTATTTCCAAAATGTATCCAAACTTTCCATTTTCACATAACTGAATATTTGATAAATAATAGTTCATGCACAACATTTACTCCTTGAAAAAGGGTGCATTCATTCGACTATTCCCTTTTAAATTCGCTTTCCCACACTATCAATAGTAGTGAAATCGGTTCGCGATATTCCATTATAATATTTCGTTCATGCGTGCAACTGCCTGTACATATTTGCATCAATAAGCTTTAAAAAAATATGCTGGAAAATGACTTAGGAGGTGATTGATACCCCTTGCTGCCTCATAGATATATTATAGGGTTTAGATAGGAAGGGACCTTTGTGACATTTCCTTTTTTAAAATTCACTCGAGAAGAACATTTGTATATCTTATTCGGCGATCTGTAACTCGGTGCAAAATTGAAAAGTTTTTTTTTAGGCAGAAGATGAATTTCGCGATTAAAACGATGATTGGATGCGATTTTCGATTCGTTATATCCTCAAGGTAAAGCTAGAAAATTGTTCTCCATGCATTCAATTTAGCTTGAAAATTCGATTTAAAAATAAACATCGTATTAAGGAAAAATCAATAAAAAATGATGCTGATGAAAGCTGGTCTTCAATTCATGAGGGGAACCTATCCACCGAGCAAAAAAAAAAATCTAGAGTAACTTACTAAACTACTTTCTACAGACATTTCTCACAAACTACATTTTTCTACATCTCGAAATTGAAAAAACGTTGTCTGCAAACCTGTCTGGATTTGCCAGACAACATTATAAAAGAAATGATGAGGTGGAACCCTCAAAGAATGGTTTATTTTGAGGTAACAGAGATGGTCAAGAGCGAGGCAGCCAGATTTGTTAAGGGCAATTACCAACATTCAGATAGTGTGACAGAAATGCTCCACTCTCTAAATTGGGACACGTTGAGGTCCAGACACGAAAAGTTATCTATGGGTACATTCAAACGTTTTAATTCTACTTGTAATTCACATTTTGTTTCCAACATGTTAACGCCTAATGACCACTATAGGAGTAAACATAACTCAAATATTTGACCGTGCATCGTGCCAAGACGGATGCTTACTATTGGTCCTTTTTTTTGCATGCGATTAGAAGATGGAATAGCCTTCCTGGTGAAAGTTCAGATTTAGTAAACCTTCAATCTAACAATGATGTCCAAGCCGCTACTGACGTAGGACCATTCTCCTGAAATTTATTGGGTATACGGCCCTCTACCATATGTGGAATTTATTTGCTGACTGTAGGGTACTGAGCTGAATTGAATTGAAAAAAAAATAATACAATAAATTGTGCCTGCATTGCAAAAACCCCTCAAGTAACACCAACAGCAAAATAATAAGGCATTATGCAGCTTGTGAAAAGTGTTTTAAACCCTTAAAACTGTCATGACTGCACAATAATTCCAATGTATATCAGACAAGAGAAACTACGAGTTTTACGCAAACATTGCACATGTAGTACATTCATTCAAAATCGACAACAATATGTGATTGTTGAACATATGACTTCAAGACTCGAGCTTCCATCCTAATAGAGTATTTCATTATATTCCTAGATACATTTTTTCCGACAAATGCTTTTATAACAGAGGCAGATGCAAATGTATAATGATGCATTCACGATGGTTTACAATTCTGCTCTTCTGACACGCTTTAAGAGGCGAAATACACAGCAGTACGATAACGAATATATTAAATAAACAAAACTTCGAAAGTGACATTATGAAAAGCAACAATCTATTTCAAAGAAATGCATAGGCACTGGTGCTTTTGTCAAATTTGAAAATCCCTTTCATTTCCTGCATTTGCATAGAAAACATTTTACAGTGTTGAATCACTCCTAACGAATGATGTTCTTTGTTACTTTGACACCTTATTAAACGATAGGAAAAGTGCGTACAAAACACACTATATATACATGTATATATGTAGCCATATTTCGAGATTTAAGACTTTCAAAAAACCAGTGTGAATATGTTTACAAATTTGCGATTCACAAGTATGCATATTCTTATTATATTCATATTGCAGTCGGGTGCTTCTGAAAAAAAGCTGATATATAAGCAAAATCTGTATAATAAAGCGAAAAATGAATATCTTAAAGATGAAAAAAAGATATTTAAAATATGAAAAAATACCGCGGTTTTACAAAGAACCTCAAAAGTGAATAATTTACATTTTTACACATGCAAATTAGGCAAGAACATCGTTTCAATTCATGCAACGTTTATATGAAAGGGCATCATTGCAAAATATTAACAATCTAAGCTTAATTAAGGACGTCCAAATGTTTAACTTTTAACTGGACAAACTTACATACTGAATAAGACTTGTAGAAAACAATATTGCCAAATGCAAGGACTGTCTTAAATACTATTGGCTAGCACCTCGTACAAAGACAGCCCAAATAATATCTCATGTATTTCAGTGAAACTTGCTAAGTTTGTCTAAAAATGTGCTCCTTTAAAAATGGCCGTGCAAAAAAAAAACAGAAAAACAAAAAACAACCTCAGTTAATAATTGCATCTTCACAACATTAGAAGATAGTATCACACTATGGTAGCCATATCTTTTCTAAATGCCAAGAAATACATCCAATACATGATTCATGCTGCTTGACATATCGTGCTCTTGCCAGTTTCCAGAATAAATGACAATAAAAAAACAAGACAAATCCATTTTCAATAAGCCGGAAAAACGGGCCTATCTTATCATGTGTTCATGTATCGCCAACATCAATTTATCATAACAATGTACGATGCAGGCAACGGCATTTTATCGGATTGGCTAAACAACGAAGGGCAACTTAACCGACTTTTTTATACTGTATATCAGAATGACAAATTGAAATCGCATATGCATGCAGGAATCAATATATCCAGACATAACGAATGATGCGCCCCACAAAAAATCCAAACAAAGTTGATCTCAAACTGTGTGCAGTTTTCATGAAGTAAATTGTATGAAGTGGAATGAATGTCATTCATTATTGATAGGAAAGGACCACTGGCCTTGAGCAAAAAAACAACTAAAATGATGATTAATGAAAAATTGAGCAATTTACTAAAAATAACACCGTTGTTATGCCCAATCAAAAATAATTGCATGAAATCCAGTCTTAACTCAATTTGAAAGACAGTAATACACCAAATAAACACGAAATTAACCTATTGTTATAAGAAGAAAACGTTGTTCCTAGATCTTAAATGACAGTATTTGAGATTGTGCTGCGTATGGTTTTATATAATTACTATTGATTGGGTGTTCATTGTGTCATATCAACAGAATTGATAAATTTGCAATGAAGAAACGTAAACATCCCCAACTCAGCAACCATCTAATTCTCCAACATTTATTATCTAGACATTTTCTTTAATATGAAAAGTATGAGTATACATATACATGTATGTCACCATAATAAGAAATCATATTTTAGTGCTAATCCATCAACCAATTCAGACACTAACCGAATTACACCACCACTGTCAAGACAAGTGAGTGTCAAGATGGTGGAGTAATAACTCAACCTAGCTTCAGTTTTCTGTGATCAACGCACATTGTCTATAATTAAAGAATCAGTCCAATAAGCTAAGAAATACTTTACAATAGTAGTTAAAAGAACGATGACCTGTATGAGATAGCTGGTTGAGCGCCACACGACAAATGAAAAAAAAAATGAAGATATGACTTATGTCTCGTAAAATAAACGCATGAGAACACAGCACCTAATTCTAATGAGTTGTTCGAAAGATTACCTCCTACGAATTGCATCTAATGCAAAAATAATAACAATTTCAAATGTAGTAGGACTATGTCCTTGCCAAACTATACAGATAAATGCGAATGTACGCACCATAAAGAAGATTAAGTACATGTCATCGCAAGTTGTCATTTTCCATTCAAGTTCAACAAAGTAGTCGTAATCAGCATCTCGAGTGACGCATTTCGTGCAAGGAAAAGTCAAAAATTAATTTGACTTGGCGAATACAGATAAAATAGATGCGTGTTAAATCTTTTTTTCTGTGAGTGTGCAACGTTTCTGGCTTATGGCATCGACCTAAAATGTGTGACAAGTAGAAAGTAGAATACTGTAAAAAGAAGTTATGGAAACTGCATCCTTAAGAACCATGAAACGATAAAAGCCCTAAAAATTGAGGACATTTCTTTCGTGACCATCCACACAACGTACAATAGATTATCACTTAGCCCACCATTACCATAAAACAAATGCAATGGCTCCGAAATGCGTAAACATTACCAGTACCATGCAAAATGTTATCTGTGTGATGTGTTATTTTTGATAGGAACACAGAAACATTCAAATCCAGGCGTTCCATGATAAGTAATCAGTTTCTCTAAGCTAATCCTAAACACTTAGGTCAACATTTATGATTGGTCGTAAAACAAGAATCCGTTACAGGACCAAATCAACATTAAATGCATTTGAATCTCTGAGTCCAGTTACTGGAAGGAATTGCAGAATTCTTTACAGAATCCATTGCAAGTTAACACAAATGCAATGAGAAACTTGCCATCTGTGAAGACTCGCTACTGCCAATTTATCTGCTTAATTAATGCAACTGGTAACAGAAATAATAATATTACATAAACACAAAGTAAGACCGAAATAGCGCAAAAACTCATTCTTCATCATTTCCTCGAGCAACAAAGACGCCATATTCCAGAATCCTCCTACAAGTTCCAGAAAAACAATATGTGCAAAAAAGAGACACGGAGAGAGCTATAGAAACCTTCACGATGTACTATTTAACCTTTCCAGAAACAATTAAGTCTGAATTCATAAATGTTAATTAGAAAATTAAACGTTTGTCTTGAATTAATGACGTGGCAGACAATGGAATGGTAACCAATGCCAAACATGCAATTTCCATGCATGCCATATCTGTCTATGATGTAGGTTTGACAACGGATTTCTGCGACATTAAAGCTGACCCAATAAGCGTGAAGGCAGTCGAATTTAAGTCGCAGTGTCTTCAACGTCAGAGAGGAGGACAGTGATGCTCGACTAAGCACAAGCTCTCTTACGAATGTCACTTAAGAGAAGTTAGCAACAAATTAAGAACGCACTTTCCCTCAACGCTTTCATCGAAGCTTTTGTCACTTTACGAGAAGGAACACTGCACACACAACACACATGACTGTCGCATTTAACTCCAGCTTAAACCAACTCAACTGAAAATGTTATTGACCCGTATATGCAGCCAACCAATTGCGGTGCCTTTATCTGCAGCCATATAGCACAAAGTTGATTAAACTTAAATCACCAGACGCGCTATCAATTCGCAAATTTATCATTTTTAAAACAACCCTGATTGCAGACAGATCATATTGGGGGCATATTATGTACATATATTTAAAATGTATGCCGATGAGAGCGTGGACATTTTTCCCCATGGCGCATATCTGCATTTTGAAATGCAAAAATAATAACATAATTAACTTCAACAATTAAGTACACTGCAAATGAAAACATCTTAAAAACTGTCTACTAGTTAAGACGAAGTGATGCATTTTAGCAAATTTAACTTAAGCTAAAATACAACTTTCACGATTTTTTTGTTCTAAATACTTGTATGACTTACTAAAAAGATGCAATTTAATTTACTTTTTTTTTTCAAAAGTAGTGCATGTGCACAGAAAATTTATTGGAACGTAACAAATTCTATAGGGCCCATCCTATAAATTTCCAAACACCAGTCTCGTCGAAGAGAATTTCCAGCATAAAATTGGTGTCTAACACAAATTTAGGCACAATAACCAACTTTCGATCTGATGGTTTTTGAAAATCAAGTACATTTGGGACTGGGGACACATTTCTTCTGGTTTAATTCCCTTTCACTATTCTTTAAAATTTAATTGCACAGAAGAATTAAAAACTAAAAAATACCATCATTATTGGACGACCATAATGGATTCCTCCTCCCCCTGTCCACATGTCAGCAGACCCATGTAATATTATTACTACTTGCACATTATTGTTGAATATTAGTTTTCCTGGAAATTATGATTTAGTGCATGTATTGGCTTTTATTTCTCCATAGTTGAATAACTCAATATGAAAGGGCTTCTACCCTTTGTTTTCAACGTAATGACACCTTCCCATCCACTGATTATCTCTGTCACCAAACTGTACGAGGTCAATAAATTCACCTTCAATAACTCATGTGACCCAAGTGGAACTGAGGGAGTTAATATCGACAATGTATACGTGACGCTTTAGCAAAATGGCAATTGGATCCACGATCTTAATTAATTTTTTTTCGCTAAACCATGCATCACTATGGCATACTTGGTCGTGTTGCTACAATGCAGGGTAAATTGAAGATAAAAAAATAATCTTCTTACACGGCAAGCGCCTCATTAAAATATAATTATGACGGAATTTCAACCTAAAAAACCAACTGGAGAAATATTGTTCCGTGCAAGCTAATGAAAATATCCCGTGGAAATAATTCTTCATAAACGATGACGTAATTTAAGTCATTTAACTTTCTGAAAAACAGATCGTAAACAATTCGCAAAAACGTATCATGAGAGATTTTAGTTTGCCTTCTGAGATAATCATATATCTTTTTTATATATACATATTCTCCCTCTTGAATGCAATGCTACGTAATAAACTGATGAATCATTGCAACCCTGTAAACAATCTGCATGAATTAACCCTTTAAAAACATCTCGCCCAAGCAAAAAGTTCAGAAACTTTGTATGCAACAGCTCCTGCGTAATATGCATACAGACGTAAACTGTATACAACACACTGGTAACCATAGAAACAGTTCCAGCCAATAAAATTTGAGATTTTTGCAAAAACAGCAAAACAGTTTTATAGGTTTAGAACCGATTAAATGAGCATGCATTAAGTGGAGCGTAGCTTGAATGACGTCATTAAGTATAATTAATGAGCAGTCGACATATCTTGCCAATGGCTGCCTTGAGCAAGTTGCTTTTAAGTTGATGATGCTAGTACCAATATTACGAATAAGTTAAGTTGGCTAAAACATATTCTTACATATTTGCTGATTTTAAATTATAAGCCTTAATCTATTCGGTACAGTGAAAAACAAAGATTTTTCTGCTGAAAAAAAAAAAAAAAAAAAAAAATCAGCTTGACAGTGATATTTTTGAAATTCCTGCGTATAGAGATTTCTAAAATAGAGTTTAGGCTGCGTTATTATAAAAGCCTTTAACTAAAGTGTCATCATGACAATTATAATCATTAAACTAATTTAAAATAATATTCTGTTTGCTGATAAACAGACAAAATTGAACAGACAGGACTTACACTTAGAAATCGGTAAGTATATAACGTTGCATTATATACAGTAAAAAGTTGATTATTTTATAAACAATGGGCATATAACTTTATCCATAGAATCTACTGCAGTTCATTTTTATCAAGTAATATTCTGCTTATTCAGAGCATGTACAGCATAGAGATACTGAAACTCATAAGCCACACATAAAACTGCGCCAGTATATAAATTGCGAATTTTCCATTACCGCCAGAGGATCGGGATCACCGACTTAGAGGTCTACTTTAAAGTAAACTTAAATGAGATGCTCAGCATCCTATTGCGAACCCTAGGCTTAAAAGGGGTTACTTATATTCAATGTACAACAAGAGTAGAAAACAAGGTATACAATCTGCACCCTGTGCCCAAATAAATCAACGTAGCCAAAACAAATCCCACTAAATAAACGAGACAACAGATTACATCCTGGCTTGGAATGAGAAATAATGCGCGCCATTCTGATAAAGAGACAGTAATGAAACGGGACGCCGTCATCAATTAATACCAGCAGTCAAAGCAGAATCTGAACTTTTAACACAAAGCTCGTGTTAATTTCACAAACATGGGTTAGTAAAAGAGCAAGGATTACCTTAAAGACTGAAAAACAGACGTCAGAAGAGAAGCAACTTACCTCCAAAGGTTGAACAACAAGTCAAATAATGAAAACGAAGATGCGACACTTACCTAGAGAAAGGAAAAAAAGACATTTGTTAGAATCAGCAAATGCACATTTAAATACAAACAAATCTATAAAAACAGATTAAAAAAATCGCAGAAAAGGATATTTTGTCAATGTGCCTGAGATATTAAAAGTTTTTGGTTGGATAATTTGTGTTCCAACACAAAATCATTATAAATTCCTCAATTTCTTAGCGTTTCCATGGCCTCAACACCAACAATATTATAATTTGACATGGCTTCGCTCCCTACATGTCCATGTACATGCATACGTACACATTGAACAAAAAGCGAAAATCTGAACAACGTGTAATATAGTTTAACCTATTTTCCAGTACTAACTAGGTCATCTGATTTTTATTTATAAAATTCAGTCAGTACTGTTCAAATTGGTCATGAAATGTTTTAAAGAATGTTTCTAATATCGTATAATAATAAAATAAATGAAAATTCAACAGAGATTGAGGCAGGTGCCTTCAAGGTAAGTCCAAAAATTATGATGACAACAACAGTCTCGTTGACATATCCACTACAAATAAATACTAAGATATCACAATAAAGCGAAGTGAAAATTAAACAAAAATCCAACAAATAATAGCTGAAGGCCACTGAAAACATTAGGCGGAACACTAAAAAGGAGCAATCGATTCCAATATATACCTCTGGGGCCTGGGCATTACTTAAAAGTATCATATGAAACAAGCACTAAGAAGGAGCCTAGAGATACAGGTTTCCTTAGATACAAAACAACACTCCCCCATCAGAGAGGTTAAGGCAATGAGAGGACCAATGATAGCGAAGCGGAATGCGATTACAGCCATGCAAATCTCCTCGAATGCAACACGTTTACTGAAAAATATCCAGACAATGTTTAATGTTATTATCTCCTGGCTATTCGTTTAAAATAATAGGAGCATCAATTAGAAACTCTCAGATATGGCCATGTAGTTCAGGTAACTTCGAGGAATGCCGCAACACAAAGAGGGCTCTTAAACAGAAAGCACCGAAATTTTGTAGAAAATTATATAGCCAAGAACTCTTCCAAGTATTCAAAATAAAACATCAAAATGGTCTTAGCATAAAAAACAAATATATACGTTATATACAGAGAAATGGAAGTTGCGCAGCGAGATAATGAATGCATTTAACTAGATATAACTTTGAAGTTTACACGGGTCAAGAGCAGAATTTTGGAAAGTTATGTAAATTTCTGTGCAGAAGAGAAAAAGAATGGCAATATTTTTCTTTTCACACAGATGTTTATTTTTTCTTAGCTATATGATTATTTTATAACTACTTTGTTTACATTCCCTGACGATGCATTTCATATCGTACTAATATCACCAGAAGGCATCCAGTCAAGAAACAGTATAGCTGGCCTAAATTTAACAATTTCGTAAATCGATATGACCTAAAGAGGACTGAATTTGAATCTATGGAAGAGAACAATCTCTGTTTAACTTTCTTTTACACAATGACTGAATCAGTGACACGGTCGCAAATTTCTTAACGTATAGGACTACAGTTTTATGTTAAGACCATGTCCACCCACCCTAATCCCAATTTCCAGGTGGGCAGAAACTGACACACATATTAACCTAGGTATTCATATGGCCGTTGTTATTGAGAAACTCTTCAGAAATAAACCATAATATCGAATACAATAAAAAAAACATCCCTTTTTAATATTTATTTTATCCAATATCTCTGAATTTGGCCGGGGGAATTTTCGGGATAGATCACCCTCGAAATCCAAGAAACTTTGCAAATTCAAAACAAATCGGCAATATATAAAAGGAGAAGTGCACTTTTGCATTAAAAGTGCGATTTTCGAATGAACTGTTTTTTTATCAATGTGCGATATTCGCCATCTTGATGATACAATTCCAGTTACCAAAATCCCAAGTAAATGTAACATACCAAGTTAAACATTTAACGCATGTCTAAGTCAAGATTTCACTGAAAACTCACGCTTGGGTAAAGGAATGACTAGACTCGTTTATTTCAAAACAAGGAAATGGCTTATACTACGTTGAAGCTGAAAGTTGGGACATATGTTTAGAAGCTCTTAAATCTACTTACAAGTATTAAACCTTTAACCTTTGTGAACAAAATCCATGGCGTTAATATCGTGACAAATTCAACAAGCATTTGCCTCACTTTTCTACCATTCATTAAAGATACGAGCGTATCGCCACCTATGTGCAGAGGTCAATCCTTGCAAACCTAATAATGGACGACTGCAGTCTCGTTAGAAGTGCATTGTTCTTACGAAGATAAAGCTGAGTGTGCTGTCCATTTAAGTGCTTGACCTGTGGTTATTACACGTCCAGTTTGAGAGACAATTCCAGGCGCGAGGCAAGCAATCGAAACAATTGCAATTCCAACAAACAATCTTCTCTATAACTGCAACTTGATCATTATGAGGAATATAGATTTTTTCCAAGAAGAGCAGGTTGATGCATCCACTCTTGCTTTGTGCTTCGACCATCGTGTGCCAAAACAAAAGTTTTTTTATTTATTTTATTTATTTTTTTACCAAAAAGGATGCATTCTTCATCATGGCAACAAAGCAACCAAATCAACTACAAATAGGAAGTTGAACAATAAAACACCATTATTACTCTTTATATTAGAAGATTCAGCACACAAAAAACCCATCATTCGCGGAAACCGAACAACAAAACTTTTTTCTTTCTATGAGTTTTGGGAAGTGAATCTATTTCCTGTACAGCAAGTGATCAGCGATTGTGGTGCATAACAAAAATCAAGAATCCGAAATTGATGTACTTAGAAATTCATCCAATTTACGGATGTTTGCAATTTTTGCCGATTGCAAAGAAACAAAAAAACCATTAAATAGAATACAATATATAGCATTATAAGCCATGGAATAAAAAAGTCAACTTTTAATTATCGCAATATCAGCTAGAAACCTCAAGGTATTTACAAAGACATGTGGGAATATGTCATCCAGCACATCACTTCAGTTTGTATAAAATGACCGGGAAATTAATCCGAAACCAAAACAGAGAAACATACCAAAACAAGCAAGCAAAAATGACAAATGTCAGAATAGACCACCACATCATGGCTTTGTAAAGCATCTTACAATGAAGCGAGCGTGTTAGAAAAAGCTATACCAAAAAGCTGTTTTGTCCACAGAGAGCAAAGTGGCCATATGTTGGATTTTTCCTGTCAGAATGAGCATGACAGCAACATCCACTGTTTTTCGCCAGTGACAAAAACGTTTGGCATGTTGGTATACATTGTCAAAAATGTCAAAGTTAGCATTAACGAGAAAACGACATATCGTGTTACAAATTAAGAAAAAAAATTCTTTGTTCCGGTCTTATCCGGATGAACGCTAAGTGTACGGACATCAACTTCAGCAATTATCGATTAGTTCTAAAGTGCATAAAAGCGTTAACGACTAGATTTTAAGGGCCTTCACACAAAAAAAACCCACCAAAAACAGCGTCAACTTTTATGCACAGGTATTTGATTCTTAGATGTCAAAAAACTTACTGTAGAAGCCGGATAACTTTGTTTTAATTGAATTAGAGATTATACGAACACGATGTAGTCATCTTTTTAACTTTCATTAAATTCATTGCAACAACAACTTCGTCATGGGCCTGCATAATCATAATACAACCACAATGACCAGCTTCTTGATGATCTGGATTACAATGTTAACTAAATTAGCAATTAGGGCTAACAGAAGGCCGCCCCAAAAACAGGCATTGACGTTCCGCAAGCTTATGTATGTTACCCATTGGCTCTTGAAAATCCGATTACATTTACTTTTAGGAAACTATAGAAGACAATAGGATTTTCTACATTCTGTGAATACTCAGCGATGATTGAATTACCACAAGGAAGGAAAGTATGCCCGTGCGGGAAACATAAAAGGGCTTCAAAGTACTATAAAACTGAAAAGGTAGTGATATGAAACTGTCATGCCATCAAAAAGGAGTGCAACACGGTGTCCATTTTCTGTAACGAATGTGTTTCTTGTTAATGCCCCCACGTTAACATCGTCCTTTCCTTCACAGTTTGCAGCTCCATACAAGAATAGAGCAACTATCCCTTGTAATTCCCTTTCCTTTTCATACTTGGCTTTAACGTTGGCGTTATTTACTCTTTAGAGATGTTTCCAGAAGAGTTTCCTTTCAGCCTTATCTTTTGTCATACGCTAGTGGGTAATCCAATGAGAGGATTTAACGGTCTTTTACACTGCAAAAGCTCTAGCGCCACTACAAAACTACGGATGCATCGCTAATGCATCGCAGTAATGAACAAGAAGGAGACAAAAGGGGACATAAATTAATTAATACACTGGGCCGTCCAACAGTTTGGAAGTCAATATGAGGGAATTGTTCCAAATAAATACTAACGACATTCTGAATGTCCAGCAATGTTGAGAGAAATAGCATTGTTAGCAATGAATTTACACAAACACCATCAATGAGCCTAAGGTCTTAAAAGATGAAAATATTCATTCAAGTCAATTCAAAAATGTGTAAACAACTTTTATAGCTATGATGCCATAAGGTTATAATTCAAACGGATAATGCAAACCATTTTACTGATTTGTAGAGCACTTAGCACATTGCGAATTTCTAAAGCCTTCACCAATCAAATTTAGTGCAATTACTGAGCTAACAACCCACTTTAAAATAGTGTAGCTTTAGCAGAGTAAATTATTAAACCCCAAATTAAACAATGATACAGCAATTCATTAATATTTTTTTCCCCAGTTTTCCAAAGTGCACACACGATGTATTTAGCTACGAGTATACTGATAACGTTAACGTCTAGACATAACGAGCTTGCAAATTCAGAGGAAAGTTCAAATTACTGGAAAATAGGGAATAGAGCGTTGTTTATCAAAATTTGTTTACTCCATACCCAAAAAAGCTGCACATTGATACAATATTGTGTAATGCATTATAGAAAATAAAATAATTCACATACACAATGCTTGTTGATTTATATACTTTCAAACGACAGGAAAAAACAAAAAATAAGAGAATCTGCATAAAGACATTACCAATTCAAGTGGTTTACAATTCAACGACTGTACTTAACAACATCTGAAATGTGTAAAAATTTCGCAAGCAAACAAATGCGATTTTAAACAATTTAAATTATCACTTGGAAATATTACTTCAGAATCACAATGAAGCATGATCCACTTCAAACATGATACGATTAGGTCTATACCAGTATCAAACGCAGAAGTAGAGGCAAGGCAGAAAATTACAAAAAAAACGACATTAAATGAAATGATTTCATTCAGTCTATATACAACATTTTTTTCTACACCATAGCAGTAGCTGTAGTTCTAAAGGGCCTCATTGCTCGAAATCTTGAAATAGTTTTTTTTTTTCAGAGCACTGGGCAAGAGGAAAAGATGACCAATTCGAAACAATCCAATGACAGACGATGAAAAATAATACGAGACAGACCTTGGGAGTTTAATGTCGTGATTTTCACTGGGACGTTCCGATAAAAGAGCGCGCGACAATATAACCAACAAGACCCAGATATAGCAGCGAGGCCTGTAATTGCATTTGTTTATTACACGGTTTTCCAGAGATGCAGTCATGGAGCTTAATTGATAGATAGAGACATTCACTGACAAGAGTTGTGCGCTTACGACAACGTCTCCAATCGCCATCCAGTTCAAAGCTAATGAAGTTTTAAGTCATCATAAAGGGTGATGAGTTCTGATTCGATAAACTATACCCTGGATTTGGACATGAGAGCCGCATCATACACGCTTCGTCAACGTCATATTGGACGAGAAATATTGTCCAAAGTATGACAATGCGGGATATGGAGGATTATCGATAGAAAAAAAAAGAGAAACTGATGGAAGTTGAGAAGAGGCAGAAAAGCAGCGCTAAAATCTAAACGGAATGGATCCATTCACTGAAACCGATGAATAAGTCAAAAAGTTAGTGGAACAGAAGGGAAGTTGACCATGTACTCAATATGACCACAATGATGGACATGTAGCAGAAATGCAGTCGAAAGGAAATGATTCGTGCATTTTACATGTTGTATTAAAAAAAATTGAACGCAATAACTGGAGAAAAAAAGGTTTACTGACGATATACTGTTCAAAACTAAATCTGTACAATACCAGGTAATATGATCGGTTGGTTAATTTTTGCTTATAAATAGGTTAAACAAAACTGTACGTGCAAATTCAATTTAAAGGCCATTAAAAAAGGAAGTCCTCAACATTTTCTGTTTTATTGAGTTTTAATGGTCAGTGAAATAGGAAAAGGGCACCAGAAGAAACGTGTCCCCAATCTCAAATACGTACTTGGCTTTTAAAACTTCGGGAAAGTCTGGAAATTCTCGAGGTTTTTTCAGTTTACATAACTGTAAATTACAATGTATTTTTAACCAATTAGAAAGACTACTATCATTTTGCTTCTTTTCATAAATAAACGTCAAAATTGAAATTTAAGACCAATGGCATTGCACCAAAATTGACCCTTAAAACACCTTCGTAGCAAGTTATTTTTTATGAAATTTCAAACCTCCAAACTTGGCGCTTGGCTCTACCTAAAGCGCTACATAATTTTACGCACTCAAATGGTCTAAACCGCGTTCTTCATTGAACCATAATTTCAAGCAATATAAAGTTATTGGGTGGATCTGCTTTCCGGACACATTCCTAAATTGCTAAAATTTATATAGGACAGTTTTCCTCGACGATACGCTGGCGAGATTTGCGAAACGAGAGAATAAAATCCGAATATAAAGCTCAAGAAAAGATTGAAAACAAAAGACGCTCGTAAAGTTGTTTTGCTGCCATAATTTCAGTTTTATGGCATGTTGGCAATGTGAATTGTCGATTGCTTTCCTTTTTCTTTTTTTTTTAAAAAAAGAAGAAAAACAGGCTTAAACTTGAACGATGGGGACACAGCTAAGAAGCATGTTACTTTCCTTTTCCTTTTGTTTCCACGTCATTCACCTAATCTGTGCGAATGTCAAACAATTCAACGAGATTAATTGCTACGACATTCGTCTCAAAAGTCCAATGACATTGTTAATAATGATGAAATGCAATTTTTTTAATATTACATAATTAATGTAATATGAAGATCAAAGTAAATAAAAGGATATAGAAGTAATATGTTATGCTGCACAAACGTAGAAGTTCATACAGCATTTGGCATAGAGACGAAACCACTATATACAATATAGTGGGTGTGCGAGTGTTCACAATAATGGAAACACTTTTTGAGTTTAGGTTATCGTTTAATATTGAATAGTTAATTGAATTCAACCAGTTAACTAAATAACCATAAAGCAGGCCAAACGTTCGACACCTGAGTTAGCAGTGATTGCCTATTGACAGGAGCAAACAGTTATATTTTTCGAAGATTTAAGATGAGAATATACCCTGAGAAAGATTATTAGAAAGACTCAGACATTTACAGAGGTGGAGGCCTTTTGTCATGAGATTGGGTACTGGAATTACACTAAAAATATAACCCCAAAAGCAGGCAAAAAATATGCAAGTATGTTAGCAGTGATTGCCTATGGTCAGGAGCAAGCAAGCAAAAGTAGGACATCTTTTGGGGCAAACAGATATCATAGCCCACAGTTATTGTTTAAACTCTGAAATATGACAATACCGTTTAAAGCTTCTCCTCCCACTACATTTAGCCTTGCATCAAATGCACATTTTGCCGCATACCTAGAGGATGATTTAGATGCTCATATTATATTTGAGTCATTTGTGTGACCATTAACTGAAATTACCTGAACCATTATTTGAAAATGGCCCACAAATAAAGATTCAGAACATAAAAGAGGAAGAAGGCTTTTGGTGTTGCATGCATTAGAAATCCATCCTTAAATAAGCCTCAACCTTTGGGATGCCAAAGTGAATTGTGTTATTCAAACCACACTGAGATTTGACGTTATGCACATGTCTTTTATAAATTTGCCGTGGCAACAAACAGACATTAAAACACCTCGCGCACATGTTCAGCCATTGTGTTTCCGAATTTATGTAACGCACTACAGAACACTGCAAAACGAGAGCGACCTACGGAAGCCGTTAAAAGTTATTTACATCTTAATTAAAGTAGAAAGGTGCATAAAACTGTAATTAAAACACGTTAGGTCACAGGCCATCGGTGAAAATCTAAGTACAAAATGCAATGGAAATCACAACCAATTCGCATTAGTAATGCAGCGTATAAGTTGTGCGCATACAAAATTTGCATATTTTAGTAGATGTATAAAATAGCACTACGGCTAAACAAGACGAGGAACAACAAGAAATTTAAGCGAATAACTACTCGTCTGGAAACAGGCTGAGGATGCTAAACGCCATCTCGAAGAGAGACCATTACATTTCATCCAAGATTAAACGCCTCTTAATGAAATTAACACTCAGACAAGTTACTTGTTAAAAGTTGTTTAATTGCGGAAGCTCGCAGTGCTAGCCCCAAATTAACATTCGCGAACTGCGCCATAGAATATCTTAAAATGTCATCACCCAAATCCTAATTTTTGCATTTATCTCCTCCTTTGCACGCCTCCAAACATCTGCATCGTATTAAAAACGTTGGGCAAACGGTGAGATTAAATGTTAATATCCAAAGTTGATGCAAATATGGCGCAGAAATTCCGCCATAGGTCAAGCAAGAAGCGTTGGAGGAAAACTTAAAAGTTTACGAGGACTACGTAATGGCGATGCATTCATTTTGATGATCCTTTTTATGAATTTTACAGCCTGATTCTATCGTCTAATCTAATTCCGGAAGGCGTGCGCATTTAATCCTCTTAATCGCAATGGACGTTTTCAGCCATAAATACGACTAAATCAAAACTCTAAAAGCTAAGGTTCGATATCATCACGAGGACACTTTTTTTTTTATTTCAAAAAATAGTTCCTCGTAAAATGCAAGTACAAAATGCAGGCTATAAAAACAATCCTTCGTATTTAACCATGCTTTAGGCAAATCGAGTTTGGGCCAATGGCGGGGCTGAGAAGCTCTTCAATTCCCCTTAAAATTATGCCGCGTTAAAACATTTTACGACAGCAAACTTGCATTCAAATTAATGTAAATATGCCAAATTTATGATCTTAAAAACCTTCTCCATGAGGACATAAATACGCGAAAGATTAGGCGTAATATAGTGGATACGTTATGCATAGGTTAAAAGGAAATATTATAATGGTTATATGCGAGGGAAAGAGGAATTGTAGTCTATAAGAAAAATGCCTTTTTATATTAGATAATATGAAATAAGAGACGTTTCAGAATAACATTTGCACCTGTGCTCATTGGAAATGTATATTTGTCTACATAAAAATCTATACTTTTTCATTTCCATCAAATTCCATCATATTTTCCCAAGCCGGATTTTACTTTGTAGATTAGACATGGTAATAGCAGTGCCTCGAAAGTTTATAACACTATAAATCGATACCTTCATGCATATTTACTTGAGTATCAAAATGCATATGTTACAATTCTAATAATTACAGTTATTTTGGTTATTAAGTTACTAAAGAAACATAATAATGCGTTCATTTAAATCTTTTTTCTGAAATTGGAGAACACTTGTAACTATGAAATAATTAGCTAAGGCTCTCAGAATAGTGTCATACATTTTTGTAACTAAATTAACACAAAAATATGTTACGGTGCTTTTCCAGAAGAAATCCATTTGGAAGCAGGGGATTTTAAGATTCAAATTGAAAACATGGCTTAAGGATAAATTAATTTTCTTCAGCCTGGTTGTTGCCAAAAGCAACCGTAATTCCAAATAAATATTCGAAATTAAAATGCACAAAAAATACGTGCAAAAAAAGCCCTGTATTGAATGCAATCTCACTAGTAGTGGTGTATGTATGCCTTCATTTGATTAAGCTGGGATCCCAGAGGAAAGTCTCAAGTTCCATTGGTACATTTTGCTCGATCCAGCTCTACAATTTCAGCGAATTCAATCTTCGTGAATGTGAAACACGACCCAGAGGTTGCCAGAGTGCATCGCGATGAATAGGATGGTCAATACAGTGCACCACGCTATATACCATCAGCAATTCCCAATACATTCTCAATCAACAATCCCAGAAGCCCGAGGGGCCGATGAAGGGGGGGGGGGAACACCGTTCCCTTCCCTGTGGTTACAATAGAACTAGGCAGTCCTAGGGCAAGTCAGGTGATAATAGATGTACTATATCCATTAGGTGATGTACAAGTAAAATCAAATCAATCTCTCGGCGTGGTGTCGGGGAGCAATGTTAGATTTCTAATAAGAAACTCTTGGAGGTGGTAAAGAATAAAAATATAACATGTTTGAACGCAGGTTTGGATGAATATCACCGACAAAGTTGGGGAACGGTGATGGCATTTGACATTTGTCGAAATGAAGCTCTTGTGAAAAAAACACAAAAAAAACCCAGATGAAAGTGCTAATAGATCGACACCAGTTTCAATAAGAAAGGTTTAAAAAAATTGCTCGGTAGAATTGAAAAAGTTTATTCCTAAGTTGTTGATGGAACTGCTACATCAGCACGCACATGATTAATTCTGGTAAACATTCACAGTAATGAGTTCATCGTTGTTGATATATGGCTCGCTCACACCATGAGTGAGATGAAAACAAAAAAATTCACATCAAATTCATAGGGTGCACCTTGACAGCAACATCAGCATGATGATATATGGACGCTGAAGTGAGATATCAGCATAGAAACCAGCATCCGTGCGGGGAAAGTTGATCAACAAGAAGTTTCAACTTTACCAAAATCAAACACAAGGCAGGTGAATTAATTACTCGATGAATCAAAGACACAATCACTTATCAGAACTGATTCATGGCTGCATCAAACGCAAAGAGTGACTAACGTGTACCGTGTGGAAAAGTATGGGCCATATATAACCATATATGGGCCATACTTGACCCTTGATGAGCCATATTTGGCCTAAGACATATTACCATTGCTATACCTACTTGATTTTGAAACA
The DNA here is from genome assembly GCA_034698625.1 of Julus scanicus. Lineage (NCBI taxonomy): Eukaryota > Metazoa > Arthropoda > Diplopoda > Julida > Julidae > Julus > Julus scanicus. The sequence continues at coordinate 14,330 of JAQGBW010000737.1, read as the reverse complement.
TAGACATACCAGTGGTTCTACATTACAAATTCAATTTTGCATTTAGTCCTATTTTAGATTTAATCAAACGATTAATGGATTATCAGGCCATTTATATGTTCAGACGTGTCCAATTTCTGGTCTAGCCATATTTGGAATTAGCCATTTATATGTTCACAGATGGCTCATATTTGGTTTTTTTCCAGCCGAGGTGGTATTTGAAATACTGAAATTTGTTCATTGGTCATGTGGTTATGTTCAATGCATGAGAACAAAGTCTGAAACTACTGTATACGAGTATATATGCTATCTGAAATATGTATGGTCATATGCCATTTTCAGTATTCGTCTGACATCAAACATAGTTTGAAAATGTAGCATGAGCTATGAAAAATTGGAGCGTGACTAGCTTCACAATATAGTGAAATTATGCTATCGAAATATTGCTATGGATTCATGCCTATGCCATTACACAATTTATATTAAACTCTGCAGCATCCCTTTTTCCTGATTTAAAAATATAGGTTTTTATGAGATGATGCCATCAGCCAGGAAAAAAAATTGTCTTATACAGTATTATTATTTGAAATTCAAAGTTGCGAAAATGAAGATGAACAAGCACGTCCTGATCATAATTCGTAATACACGTATTTATAATATGGACTCCCCATTCCAATAATATTTGTCGAATCCTACTTGAAGAATGCCTCAGGTCATAACAAACAGATTATCAAAATTGCACGTAGAATTTGTGAATGCATATTTCATATTTCGCAATACCCCACCTTATTGGATGTCGTATTATATGTTTATATACATTCAATTTCATGGGATGAAGAATCATTAACTATTTGTCAAACCATCTTCCTGTAGGAAAATGTATTCATATTTCAATTGTGTTGATTCGTGCGGAATTAACGTTAATATCTTGCCTAATGCAAAGCGGCAGAAATATATATTTTGCAACGTGTAAATTATCGTTCATTTTCAACGCATCAAATTTCTATCACGATGTTGGATTTTATAAAAAAAAAAAATTCATCTAATAAGCCGGGCTTATTTTTTTTGCAAAGAAAACAAATCATACTGTAGCATGCTTATTCCAAGTAATAACATCCCAAGAAACACACTGCTTGTCACGTTTATGAAAAAAAATGCAATTGCCGATAATAGTAATTGATTTTTTCCCCATTATCCAAAAAAAAGAAGAAAAAAAAAACATTTGCCTGCAATAGACCCGCCGTGTCCACGACGTTGAGGAAAATTAATGCAACAAATTTGTAAAAAAAATCGATAACTTCATTACTGGCATCTTTTATATTCATGGTAGCTTGGGTTGAGAAGCCAGAAAGATGCATGCAAGATGAAATAAGCCTGTGAAAAAAGTCAATGAGCAAGCAGTGAACAAAGATTAAAAAAGTTAATGACTTGCAAGCTCAGAAAGTTAAACAAGATTCTGTCATAAGAAATGCTAATAAGTTCGCGAAGAACCGAAATTCTGCAGTTGAAAGTGTCGAACAAGCCCTACTTGTCCAAATAAACGGACAATCCAATTCAGTATTTAGGACGTGAAAGGTACATTAGTCTTCAGTTAAAGAAATCAAGCTTAGTTTACAAGATTGGAAATTATATTGGAATGCAGAATATTCGTGGCAGGAAAACCTGTTCTACATTTATTGGTAGATAGTAGCAGTTGCTAAGGCATAAGTTGTCTAAAAATGCAATTTCCTGTTGAAAATGCATTCAAGATTTGTGCAATAAATACTCTACTATCATCAACAATCGCATATAGGCATTGAGACAAGGACAAATATTCAATTTTGCAATTTCAAACGTACAGTTTTGTGCATTTATTGCGCTGTAAAATATGTTTTACAAAAGCAATTCCCAATTATTTTAGAAGTTATGATCTCCTACTGGTACGAGTACATGCATGCATAACTGTCATTGGACATTTTGACAAAACTTCAAGCTTGAGTTGGTAAACAAAATTTTAAATTTCAAATATAATATTTTCCAATTGCATATATATTCATGATTACATTGCAAATCCAGGGGAATCAGACTACTATTATAAATATTTATACCGTTTTTTGTATTTTTTTAGTGCTCAATTCAAATGAAACATAAGATAGAACGCTTCAGGATTATTTTTTCTTCGATAACCAAAACACGCATTATTGTTGAGGTGTATCAAATTTTCAAACTTTCCAATGAAATATCTACTCTGCTACTTGATTTGAAATTCCTTGAAAGTAACATAAATAAGAACTGTATTTTATAAGGTGACTTGAAAATTAGATAACTAATCTTAAGTTATATTTTGGAGAATCACACACACAATTCCGGCGACACATTCCATTTACAAAAAAAACGTTATTAATGCATATGGATTTGCGTATCACAATCCATTTCTTGTGTTATTTCTTACCATATTAATACTTTGAGACGCTTTTGTCATCTTATACTTTGTATATACTATATATGCAAGCCAGTCACTATCAATTTGGATATCAAGTGTGTAACAAATGTCAGCTGCTGAATTGAATCCATGTAACACAATTCAAAATAAATAAAAAAGCAAATTGTTTTGTCAGTTGCAAGTAAAGTAAGCGAACTTGAATATTGAATATAAGCTTGTTCTCCTTCTAGTCTTCTCAAACAAGTAATGAATAGCCTAAAGATTGCTTCTTCGTCATTGAATTCACTTTTCTGAAGAAGATAATCGGTTATTAAAATATGCTGAGCGAATGTGGACTGTCTGATAGAGTTACACCATTATAATGCATTATACCGAAAGAAGCAAGATAATCACTTGCCGACAAGTGTGATTAATTTCATAGGAAAAACTGCAATAAGTCAAGCGGCTATTAATGACTCGACAAAATCTAAGGAACTTCCCTTATACGTGATGCAAATTAGTCAAAGACTCGTGGCACATGCACCTAATCAACGGAATTGCTATTCAGCTTCATTTCAGTGAAAGGCAATCACTATCCTAATTATGTACTATAGTATTCTTTGAAAAACATGAGACTTAAGGAGCAATTTTTCGACTATGTATCAAACGCCTTTGTCAATTTTTGATTAATTACTATGGCTTCCGACGATTTTATATTCTATATACTGATTGAATAGTGCAATAAGTAACAATCAACAAATAAAACAGTATTTGAAACTAAAATTAAAATAACAACTAATGCAGTGTGCTGAAACTTACGACATATATATATACATCACCGCTAACACAATGTTGGGATTATCGCAGTGATTTTTACATAATATGAATTAAAATTCATTTCATATGAAATTTTATCCATATTATGTAAATATTTAATTGAAATGTAATGCAAAAAAGGGAGGGGTGCAATAATTTAGAAAGCCTTTTCAAAAGATCAAGGGGCCATTCAAAATGGGGGTCCTCAAGAGGGGAGCAGGGGGTGGGGCGTCCCCAGTCCGAAACGTACCTGAATTTCGAAAAAATTGGAAAAGTCAAGACTTGTGCCTAACTTTGTCTTAAACACTACTTTTATGATGGAAATTTCCTTCGAGGTCAGGAAATTTCCATTTATCAGAAAAATCTGGAAAAATGTCTTGGAATATTGGTAGTGAGGTGGGAGCTTGGAAATTTATATATATGTTGTATATTCCAAAACATTTTCTGGACACCCTACGCTATGAGGAGGGGGGTCTGGGCTAAAATAGACACCCATGTGGACAGGGAGGGGTGAAGGAGAATTAAGTTTTGAAAGAATTTCTGGGACACCCTTTTTGAATGGTTCCAAACAAGGATTTCTCTAACAATGGTCAGCGTTGGGTTATTTTACAATGACAGTAAAGAGTCCATGCTAATAAAAAAAAATAATCGCGTTTCTTTGTTTGCTCCATTAAATTGCTAATCGTGAGTGCATCTTGTAATTTACGGATTTACTATTTACTTAAGACTGTCGAAATAGTTTGAAATGCTTTTATGGAGTAAGTAAGCATTTGTTCATTGAAGCATCACAATGCACCTTGAATTAAAACAAATAACTGCAGATCCAGCCTTTAGTGTAAAGTGTTAAAGTGGCGGGCTTTTCTAGCTTGCACATTTTTTAGATTTTAATCAATGACAAGCTGTCGTCCTAAATTTCACTGCAACAATGCTCACATGCAATGAAGAAAAAAAATCAGCTTGTTTCACTGCTGCCAATGTAAGCTTATCTTCAGAACTTTATGTGCAATATGAAAGCCCGTGATTAAATTGCAACCCAGGCAAGAGCTTATTGTACAAATTGCTTGAAAGCATGGCCATTACTTTTGCATTGCGAGCAGTATGCTAATTTTTTGAAACTTTTGCTGGTTTTCTCAAAAAAACTCTTTCCTCTAATGGAAATACGATACGTGAGATAACATTTTTCTAGGTAGTCGCTGCTCTTAAAGTGCATATGTGGAAGCCTTGTTTCTTGCCCAACTTTTTCATAAAGTCTGTAGTTTCTAGACATGTTCAGTGACAAGTATCTAAGCAAACCAACAGTCTGCTTTGCAAAATGTTTCGGATCATCAAGCATCCAGAACATAAAATCCAACCATAAACAATTCTGTATGGTTTATTTCCTCTCGCAGGGACATGGACGCATCAGAATTTTCTCACATTCCATCAGATTTCCCCAAATTTGTCATATTTAATTGGAGCTTCCTTATTGCAATCTGAGGCGCCTGGAGATGGCCAAGAGGTGTCGTATGAAAACCAGGGCAGGGAATAAAACATGACAAACGACGTGGTCATGAGCATCAAATTGCGTTCAAGCTGGAGGAAACTCTCCATAAACATCGACACATAATCCATGTTTCGATTTTACTGCAGCATGGCGAAACAGGAGTTGTTGGGCAATATATTCATGCGAGGACCTCGCTTTACGGTCGCTTAATGACACCCCCATAAGTACGTAACGACCAATGATTTCGACCATAAAGAACATAGTGGCTGTCTGTCGAAATTGCGGACGTCTCATTCGGGGCATTCTTAAGAGTTTTTCGCCGAATTTTCCGCATTTCACTTTGGCCTTCTAAACTTTGGAATTCGTGTTAGGCTAGTAACTGCCTTTCAGCACTCGCCAACCATCTTTTTGAAGCCCATTTGCTTGCCAAGTGTCACCATAAGCCACGGCAGGAGGCAGTGAATAGAGCCAATTCACTAATACACTGTGAAAGTTCCATGCTCTCCAATAGTAACCCGCTGTAAAGTTAACTAACTACATTGAGTGTGTCCGAAGTTAAGGATTGTTTATGAACTAAAAATAAACATTCCCTTACAATAATTATGCCAATTACCATACTACTATGAGATTTATAATGTATATCTCCACCAACAGTACAGCTAGGGAAATGATGTCAAAATCTAATACAAATAGTCAGGTCTAGAAAGGTGTCGAACATACCTTAAATTCAATCTTGCAAGAGTACAAGATATGCTCGATTGTACTTAGACAATTATGGTTACATACATACTGATAATAAGAAAAAAATAACATAATCAGCTTGTTATTATGAAGTATTCTCGGAGGCAATATACTCTTGTTTACATAAGAGAGCTGATAAACTAATCCCAAATTTAATGAGGCAGGGGACATAACAATTCCTTTAAGGCTTGTTGTGGCATGGAAAAGAAAATACAAGGGAATTCATTTGATTTTTCCATAGCAATACTTCCAAGATTAATTATGAAAACGAACTTCCAAAACGATGATTTATGATAAATGATGCATCTAACTTGAAATGAAAAATTCCAGAATGATGATTGGATAGCAACAACAACAACAACGAAATGACGGTTCTAAATTATCAAACAAAAAATTCACATGACAATTACTTAAGATGACTTGAAAGAGATGTTAATGAATGCAGAACATGCAATTTTTTTTTAAAAAAATTGAAAAATAAATATGCTGTAACAGACACCCTAAGTGTGAATGTACATTTGATGTATTAGCAATTAACTATCTTTATAAAGTTATTTAAGTTCACTTGCAAGTATAACTTGAATATAGATGTTTGGTTCACATGACCGTAGCAATGCCCTTTGATGTGACATCCCAAAATGGGCGAAGAGGAAGAGTTGTTGACAATTTTGAAAGTGTTGAGGGAAATGGTATAAAAACTGGCATCATTCTTTAATGTCTCTTAGTACAAATAAAAAAATTTCAACGACAGAGGCAGTGATACTTATGTATATAATTGAATTTCGATCCAAACACTGGATAAGATGTGTTCATGCACTGAAGCTAAACTTAATTACCCTCCAAGACACATCAAGAGTTTAGGCACACAGCCACAACTACTTGGAAATAAAACTTGAACTTTAGTATTGGGTTGCATGCGTAGTAAGAATGGACCATCACAACCTGGAAAACAAGAGTCGTATAGCAAACAAAGACAATTCCTCAGCAGACAACAGAGAAAACAAGTTAAACGCCACATTTAATTGGAAGAGAAAACAGCAAACGACTTGTACAACACTGAAGCATTTATAATCCTAAGCAACAGCCGGTTATACCGCACATACGTGATTTGTGCCATTGGGATGCCGGTTATGGTAATGGAGGTCGGAATTAATTAAACACAATTGCGAAATGATTATGACAAATGAGTTCCCATGTACACTGCCTTGCACAGAAGTCTTTCAGAGAGTTTACTTGGGAGTAACGTCCGTGGCCATCCGCCATCAGGGAAGGGTTTATCAAACGCAGTTCCATTAATTAATACGCTTGTCTCCAAGAGCGTACTATTATACAAAAAGACCCAAGCAGCCAAACGCAACGACAATTAAATACACCAAATCCTGACCGAGTTTAATTATAAGGCTTCGACTCAGCTTTAATGCAAGCTCACGTTTCATTAATTAACAATTTGTGAGAATGATAAAATTGCATCGAGCAACAGCTTCTTTGATCAATGGGGCATGTTCGCTTACATGTTTGCCAATCCGACACTGTATACCACTGCTTAATGAAAAATCCAATTTTTGCTCCGTTTACTCGATTTCAGAGCATTTGAATCGGAACAGAAACAATAAACTCCTTTCGAAACCCTTTTGGTGCATTTGATAATAGCAATCAACGCAAATTGGTCCAAGCAAAATATCGTATACTTAATGGGACACAACACTTGCTAAACAGAAACGCAATTTATGTTCAATTGCCACTAGACTGGCATTAGTTAAATGCTGAGTTTTTGGTTACCATTAGCAACACTGTACAAGTACCGTAACTTAATTTTTAAGAAACAAAAATACCTCATTTACAATCCGTTTCTTTGTTTACATACATTGTTTGGATGAGATTATACATTTTAATTAAAACGTTTCATTGTATAACATGTTGAATTTATCATCTATTTTTAGAATTAATAATCTCTTTGGTCTAGTGTAATTATGATTAAGTATCAGAGATAAAAGTTACGAAAATGGATTTCCGCACAAATTCGATAACAATCACACATCATTTGCATTTATTAATAGCACACACAATCTTTGATTAGAAATTTATGAAGTTAGTGTGGAAGTATAGTGGATTTTTGTGGTGATTAATAACCAACTCTGCATGCCCTATGAATCTCCCCCAATGAAATTCAAACTAATAATCCATATAAGGTACTTAACTTCCTTCTCATGTCACTGGGCATTAGAGATTTAACATCGCACCAGTTCCACACATAATAAGATTACTAGAAGGAGAGATGAACACTCTTTTCCATATTCAAGATATAGGGAGATTTATTGTTCAGAAAATGTGAAAATAGAAAATAATCCGAAACTCGCCTGAATTCACTAGGCTCATAATAAACCATATAAAATATGTTTCGTGGATGATTTATCATATTTTGTCAAGCACTAACTTAAAATTTAGTGTTATAAACCTACTACACATCACTTTTAAAGGCAGACATTGCAAGAAAGGTTCAAGAAAGTGCAAGTTCCTCTGTTCCCTAATTAAATATTTAAATATCAGCGCTTAGTTTTTCTAAATATATGATTAAAACAACAGACACATCCTATTTACCGTTAAGTTATTGCAATGTGAAAACAACGCCGGGCTAATATATATTCAAGTATTATTAATACATAGTTTGTTTACATATTAGTTAAGTTTTGTTTAAGGAAAACAATACAGAACATGTACAACGTTCTTGACAGAGTCAACTACCCTAAAGGATATTATCTTTTAATCAATAAGGTAACAAAACCTTGCAGCCAATAAATAACTACATTTCTAACGAGAAATGCACAACAAGGTTCCATATGTTACTTCATCGCAAAACTTAATCAAGCAAATCCTAATTTGAAAACCTCGTTTGTTTGTTTATTCAATTTAATTGGCTTCAAACTGGACCCAACCATTGGCCAAAAGGCAATACACAACTCCCCAAACGCAAAACGTATATCGTTGGGCAATGGGAAGTGAAATAATGGTCATGCCGTTAATTAAAGCAAGCCTAGGTGAAATTAGTTTTAATGGTCTTTGGAGAAAACTTGCATCGCACCGGTGCTGAAGTGATTAATTAGCTGTAATTTATTGTTTGTGTTGCATAACGCAATCATCAAAAGGGAAAGATTGATATGAGTTGCACTAACTGAATGAGGGCACTCCAAATTAGCTGCTATAACGTATGAACTACACTGTTTATGTTATTGCAGTGTATAATGTTAGATTTTGATATTTAGAATAGAAATCTACCAAGTATATCTTTCTGTATTTAAGAGCAAAATTACATTTACAGTCATTTAAAGAGCAAAATGACACAAGTGATCCCTACAAACATGTCCCATTTGCATATTATAATCCGATATTAGGAAAATAAATTCAAAATAGGTTATATAAATGAAATTTTTAAATTAGGAGAGGAAGTATACTTCAAAAAATAATCATGCATTGTATAAAATAACTTCACATGCATGGATAAAAATAATACAACTCGTAATCCTGCTAATTAAGCCAACAGAATAATTTTTTAGCATTAAAATACAAAGTTATGCTAAAATTTGTCTAGGATAAATTCGAATAAAATTCCCACTGCTAACATCGCCAATTAATATTCCAACAAGGATTTAAGAAGCTTTTTAATTGAATTCCAATGACAGACAACACGTACTAAATGTAATATTTTTCTTTAAAGAATGCATATCAGAATACTGTACGTGTAATTTAGTGTTGAAAAGAATGCTACAAAATGTGTAAATTGGCTGAAGACCAGCTTCCCAAATTTCCAATACGAATTCTGGAGCTCGTAAAAAAAAATATTAAAAAAATATGCAGGGGTCGTTATTATTTCCTAGGCATCAAAAATAAACGAATGAATGCAAAATAGAACAAAAATCGTATTGAATAATTTGCGATATACGATTACTGAAAAAATACAGTTTCTCTACATTGATAACTTCAAAGAGATTTTCAAAAGCAACGATGAAACTCATTTCCTGCAGAATTAACTTTTGCTATTCAGCTAATGTTTGTAGGATTTATCCAATTTGAGCTGATTGCTATATTCATTAAGTGCACACTACCAAACGATCACATTAGTTTGGATATCATTACCTTGTCAACATTCTGCTAATAGCTGCTAAACAGAGGTACGTCTATACATTCCGATTCATCCTCAGAGAATTAACAGTAAACATTTAAATTACAGATTTGAAATCCCCTAAGAAATGGTATATTAATAATAGCAAAAAAAATAAATTGGAGAAAAATAAGGAATAGATTGTACCCGTAGGAAGCCATAATGTTATGTTAATACACAAAATGAAGTAAATATAGATCCGTATTATTCGCTATTTAAATACGGCAAAACTATTCTCCAATTCATAATGGCGGAGAAAAGAATGGACCTATCCATTATTTACTTACAAATTAACATTTATAATAAAATGCCAGAGGTCCTAAGTATGCTTAGGATTCTCATTACTTCATGCTTTTATAAGGCCCCATGTAATATTTAAAGTTTCCTAGAGAAAATGTTTAATTTAAAAATGTTTCATATGTGCATATTTCCTTTCATTCAAAGAAATTGTAATCAGTTCTCAAAAACTGTCATTACATAATGAAAGTCTGTGCAATTGCCTTTTCTTTTCCAATTTACCAGAAACATGAATCCCCTTTCTGTCCTCTCATTACAATGTGCTTATCGCATGTATAAGTTATCTGTCGCAATTACTGGCACTATTAGTAATGACTAGCGTCTTGATAAATTAGTTTTTAATACTTACAAAAGCTCATACATTCATCAAATCTCTCAAAGCGCTTATGCAAAACTAGAGTAGTTCCAAGTAACAGCAGTTTTGTCTCCTAGGAATTACTCTTTATGTGTCATTTTCATGACATTTATCATGCATTAAAAAAGTTTAAAAAAATCATCGGCAGATTTCATATCTTTAATAAGCATACTACATCTTATTTATTTCTATTCCAAAGTCTGTAAGTAGGAGGATTATTTTTCAAAAAAGTATTAATGAATTAAATTCTGTGAGCTGTTGGTAAATTTTGTTAAGGCACATTTTCAAAAATATTTCTCAAAGAAATTGTTTCAATAAATGCATTTGCTACATATAAGTTGTTAATTTGATGCCAAAATATGCATATATGAGGAAGGCAATCGATTTCCACTTTTGATTATCTATGAAGTATCCACTTTAGGATAATTTCTCGTTCATTGGATAGTGCATTACTGAAAACTCGGTAAATTTCACCACTTTCTTAAGAATATAGTTCTAATAGACTTTTTCATAACATAGGTGCAGAAGTCGTCAACACTTTGAATAAAAATGTTTCATCAGGAAGTTTTGTATGATTTTTTTATGTGATTTGCCGGCAATTAGGCCATGCAAATACCTTGGAATTAACTCCACTACTCGCGACTTGGAATAGCTACTTGCAGTGTAATCTCGCATTTATATGACTTTAATTAGAAATGTGTCGAACACATTAAACCGAATTGATAGCGTCTTTTACGGCTTCCAAGGAAAAGTCGCGCTGCAAAAAACAGCTAATTTTCATATATAATAAGCATAACAACCTCGCATCATTAATAATTTCGTAGCTCTCCAGCAGGGAATGCAATAAACAGAGTTTTCAGATTGCAGTTCAAATAGACCGAAGAAACTTCTTACCCGAGAAACAACATTGGATTCTTAGGGCGTCAAAGCAATTTAAGCTCAGCATTTTTGATAGAAGTCACACACCAATACAGTATACAGTTTACACTGTATATTGTGCCACTCAAATTTTCTTCCACCAAATAAATGGCAAATTTTCAACAGTGGAAACGTCACGCCGAATGCCAATAGCAAAGCAGATAAAAGCCAAATGGCGTCATTAGAAAGAAACACTGGCAATTTAATAGTTTTATATACACGTCCAAACGGAATAAAACCTGATTAGAGAAACGCGTTTCCTGACATCTCCTCAGAGCACTGCAATTTCAAAATATGACATCAAACAACGAAGCAAGACAAGAAAACACCAGCTCCAAAGTATGATTAATACAACGTCTTAAAAAACCTGCTCTTTATGAAATGCTGCTATATATAACACACAAATTTGACGTGATTCTAGGTGCTATTACGTTGCCGTTCATAACACTGCATGCTTGTAACATAAGTGTCATTTATTTTGAGATAGCAACTGAATTTGAAAATAAGCTTTTATCAAAACCTGTCTTCAACCCAAAGTATGAGTGAAACACGTTATCCTGTCAATAGTCAAGAATAAAGTACCTGCGGCCACACAGAATACAAAATTAAATCCTAAAAGCAATAGTTACAATATTTACCGTACATGTTCTGCTAAAGCAAGTTTGTAGTGGCAACGTTTTGCAAAATAAATTGTATTGACTTAATAATTACAAACTTATATTTTCGTTTTGGTAACGAAATGCATGATTAAATTATACATTAATCATAATTTATAAAATATAAAACTTGTGGAGTGACATGCTCAAAAATCAAAGGATGTCTGATAAATTCATGGTTTTAATCTCAAAATAACATTGTTTACTGTTTGGTTATTAGAAGAAACTACAAATAACCTCGTGCTAAATTACATTAAAGTAATATTAAAGTAGTAGTATTAAAGATAGATCATATTGTCAAAATTTCGGAAGTACTGGATGCAACTTTGCGACTAACACTGTAAAATAAATAAAAACGAAACAATATTATCCGCAAGCCAATTTACAAAGGCTTAATTTATAAATTCCGGACACTAGCCCACTTACCGAGATAGTTACTGGCTCCGGTTAGTATGAGCAATACTTTGACAGGGTCCACCATTGGCTATGACATATGGAATCCGATGCTAATCCCGAATGGTGGAGGATGAATAAAAGGTGTGGCCATAGAGAACAGGTCAGAATATTGACCACAACGGAATCACTTCCAAACACCTTTTGAATCTGGCGTATTTTTTTTTCCGAAGCACGTCAGGCCAAGACAAGCTGACCAACAGGAAGGAATTCCACGGAAATCAACAGTAAATCCATGAATAGCTTTAGGACGTTCATTAATTCAGGGATGAGGCCTTGATGGACATTCCAAAAACCTCCCAGGACACGACTTTGACACCGCTGTACTCCAGCACCGCACCAAAGTGCATCTTAGCCAAGAGTCGAGCAACTATTGAAAACACCTCAATCTGGTTCTCGCAATGTTACCCATTCATCAACTCACATCCAGAGCCTCTCACAAGTTGGGATATGGATCTATCTAGCCTCAAGGGCACACTGGGGCGCGGATTTGCCTTGGCACCTCCTGCCTTCAGCCAGCTATGCAAAAGGGATGCCGGGGTGCACCAACACCCTGAAGATGCCAGCTCGAAATGCCACATTGTTCAAGTTTCCAGAGATGCAGCATTCACAATCAATAGACGGCTCTACCTTTGGCATCGGAAAACATGGACTGCTCCCGTCCGGATATTGCCTTATGAGCGAAATCAGCGCTCGATGGCAGTTCAAATCTATCATCTAATTCCAACATTTCGTGACTCTGAAAGACATCTTTTAATTTAGATTTGTCTGCCAGACGTTTTTTCAATGCTGGGCATCTGTTTTATGAGCCGTAAATGTGAAATATGTTGGAATTTTCAACCAGTGGAGGAAAACAGGACTTGCCTAAAGACCTGTCACTACTTGAGAGAAATTGGCAGAGGGCGTTAGTCAAAAGTTGACATCCTGTCCATCCCTTAAGAGGATCTCAAAGTAAAATTGCGCCATTATTGACTTGGAAATGTGTTACAACTAAAATGGGAAATCGAGGGCATTTCTGACATTTCTAGTTTTCTATTCTGCCTAAGGTTACATTGTGAAATTACTGTAGGAAGTTACAATCTCATATCAAAACATTACAGAAAAGTTATGCAAAGGTTATTTTCAAAAAACACAATTTGCAAAAAGATGAAAAAAATACAATACTTCTGATATTAGCACACTAACATACTGTATACATGTATCGTATCACCAAACCTTTTACATTTTAAATATTTTAAAACTAACTGTAGTTTAGTTTTCTCATATGCTGTATGATTGCCAACTACATTTTATATGTATTACTTCTGACTTCAACACTGAACTAAAATGGATATGTTAATTTCATGTCACGAAAATAGATCCAGTCTGTAGTCATTCATGGCGTGATTGGCCATGGAAATTGTTTATCTCGCTTGGCTAGGAATGCGTGTAATAACTTTCCAGAAATATAATAATGAAATTCATTTTTTAAAGAAGATGGTCGTGTATTGTCAGCTATTTTTTATAAAAAAAAATAAAAAAATGCAGGAAAAATCATTCATGGAGGAAATGTTTCCAATTACAAGAATAATATATATGCAAATGTAACTAAAGCTTAAGTATAATTCTTCGAAAATAGCAATTGTTGACTAATGTATACGTAACACATGATACCATACACATGATTGTGCATTTGCATTGCCCCTTGGCTAAAGCACGAAAATTTGCCTTAGACAAAACAGTAATGATAGCAGCATTTGGGATTACTAACTCAATTTAATCCTCCTTTTAAAATTAGCATAAAGTACGTGGCTAAAGGCTAGGGGAAAGCGAACAGAAGTAATGCATGTTAAATAGGTATTAAAATTAGACTGCATATATATATAGACCAGTGCTTCCAACACCAGCAATGGCATGACTAGAATAACGGGTATGGGACCGTTCAAAAATTATGTCACACCTAGGGGGTGGGTGATTTGTTTGAGTTTTGTGACAATTGTGACCAAGGGGTGGGAGGTCGTTCGGTAATGTGACATCACACAATCAAAATTTATTTCAAACGGTAAAAAATATGCGGTAATTTTTTTTTTTTTTTT
>JAQGBW010000736.1:0-35052 GCA_034698625.1 Julus scanicus | reverse complement strand
GAAACAATATATTTGTCATATATTTTCCATATATTGTAAATATGTTATATTTTGTAACATATATGTTTTATATATTTTCCATATATTTTCCATATATTGCAATATATTTTATATATATTGTCCATATATTTTTTTCCATATGGGGCCATATTTGGTAAATTAAATATATCGAAATGCCATATGGAAAATGCCATATTTGGTGAATTTCATTTATCGAAATGCCATATTTGGTAAATATCATGTACGGAAAATGCCATGTTTGGTAAATATCATGTATGCAAAATGCCATATTTGGGTAAAATTACATGAACAAAAAATGCCGTATGGAAAATGCCATAGTTGGTGAATTTCATTTATCGAAATGCCAAATTTGATAAATTTCATTTATCGAAATGCCATATTTAATTGTAATAATGTCATGTGCACAGTGCCATATTTGGTAAATGTCATGAATGGAAAATGCCACATTTAGTGAATTTCATTTATCGAAATGCCATATGGAAAATGCCATAGTTGGTGAATTTTATTTATCGAAATGCCATTATTTGGTAAATGCTATGTATGCAAAATGCCATACGAATGGAAAGTGCCATATTTGATGAATTTCATTTATTGATATGGCCATATTTGTTAAATGTCATGAACGCGAAATGCCATATTTGGGAAATTACATGTACGAAAAATTCCATATTTGATGAATTTCATTTATCGAAATGCCATATTTGGTAAATGTCATGCTTGCAAAATGCCACATTTGGGAAATTACATGAACAAAAAATGCCATATTTGGTAAATGTCAAAAATGGAAAATGCCATATTTGGTAAATGTCATGAATAGAAAATGCCATATTTGGTAAATTTCATTTATCGAAATGCTATATTTAGTTAAATGTTGTTATTTGGGAAATGCCATATTTGATGAATTTCATTTATTGATACGGCCATATTTGTTAAATGTCATGTATGCAAAATGCCATATTTGGGAAATTATATGAACAAAAAATGCCATATTTGGTAAATGTCATGAATGGAAAATGCTATATTTGGTAAATTTCATTTATCGAAATGCTATATTTGGTAAATGTTGTTATTTGGGAAATGCCATATTTGATGAATTTCATTTATTGATACGGCCATATTTGTTAAATGTCATGTATGCAAAATGCCATATTTTGGAAATTACATGAACAAAAAATGCCATATTTGGTAAATGTCATGAATGGAAAATGCCATATTTGGTAAATGTCATGAATGAAAAATGCCACATTTAATAAATTACATGAACAAAAAATGCCATATTTGGTAAATGTCATGAATGGAAAATGCCATATTTGGTAAATTTCATTTATCGAAATGCTATATTTGGTAAACGTTGTTATTTGGGAAATACCATATTTGATGAATTTCATTTATTGATATGGCCATATTTGTTAAATGTCATGTATGCAAAATGCCATATTTGGGAAATTACATGTACGAAAAATTCCATATTTGATGAATTTCATTTATCGAAATGCCATATTTGGTAAATGTCATGCTTGCAAAATGCCACATTTGGGAAATTACATGAACAAAAAATGCCATATTTGGTAAATGTCATGAATGGAAAATGCCATATTTGGTAAATTTCATGAATGGAAAATGCCATATTTGGTAAATTTCTTTTATCGAAATGCTATATTTGGTAAACGTTGTTATTTGGGAAATGCCATATTTGATGAATTTCATTTATTGATACGGCCATATTTGTTAAATGTCAATTATGCAAAATGCCATATTTGGGAAATTACAAGAACAAAAAATGTCATATTTGGTAAATGACATGAATGGAAAATGCTATATTTGGTAAATTTCATTTATCGAAATGCTATATTTGGTAAATGTCGTTATTTGGGAAATGCCATTTTTGGGAAATGACAGGAGTAATTATGTTGCTTATTGACATGCCATACTTTCAGGGACGTTGCCTATTTGTATTATTAACATTATTGAAGCAGTGTGATTATGTTGTGGCGGTGAATTAACCGATAAAAGCCCATTGTTTTGCATTAATTACATAGTATATTCAAAACAATAAACTTGTAATAAAAATTTGATAGGATAACCGCAATTTTATTTATTTGGGAAACGTAAAATGAACGTTAAAAAAACGTTTCGAAAAAAACCGTTTCCCTTTTCACCACAAATAAACGGTTTTTTTACTATGTGTGCTACCTGGGAATTTCTTAAATGATAATGTGTGACAGATAATGAAAAATGTGATGATGATGGATGAAATAAGGGTTATATAAACCAAAAAGTTTCGACGACCCCCATCGATGTTGGGGGAAGTATTTTTAGTATATCTTCATACTCAACTCTGTACACGTTTTGTAGTATTTTATAATGTGAACAAACAATTACTTGAAGGCATACATGAAATAGCAAAATAATTATGCCAAGTTTGAAAGCAGTGAAAAAAGCAGGAGTAAAAGATTTGAGAAAAAAACACGCATTTTTGGCAATTACCATAATTGTTTTATAGCTATGATTCAAGCAAGATTTAGACAAATGAAATTGGATTTTAACTTACGATGCATTTAAGTAAAATTTGAAACTATGTGAAAAGTGTACTTCAAAGGTATAATAACGCAGTAATAACTGTTTTCAATTGGTGGTTGTAACAAATGATGACATCAAAATACAGGTTCTTAGTAATCGACAAATCGTGCTTATATATTGTCATTCAGATTCATGTATGAAATAGCCACATTCATATCGCTACCATTTAAGGAAAATTTTGTAAATTTCTTACACATTCTTAGCCCAGAAAAGTCAAAAATTTGACTTTGTGTTATGTGTGTTAAAAAAATATAAAAAAGCACAATAACATTATTTTGCATTTTCAAGTAGTACTATTTTTGAATCACCATTAAAGCACTTTTAGAAAAGTTAAATTTGAATATATTAGTTGTTTTGTTTTCTATTTTCAAGAAATTATATATGTTAATATAGAAATGAAAACATGTCTAACCAACATGTCAACATGTCAAATAATAATATTGTTGTTTAAAGGGGCACATTCAGAGACAATCTCCGGGAAGTAAGAATCACTAACCACTTCCCTGAACGCTTGAAATGTCCCCCACGAGTCTTCCCCGGGGATCTATTTTTTTCCCCACAAAAAATCGTCAATCACTTCTGATCACTTCAAAATGGCGGAATGGTAGACGAATTATCAATCAGCTAGGGAGGAAACTGCATTTTAGTACTATTACTGCATTTCTTAGACCACCAGCAGACGATATGCAGTCGAAAATCCCGGTAGTGTTCCCAAAGCGTTCACAGCCATTCTTCCCTGGAGTTTATCCTGCTACTAACTGATTACTAACAAGGGAGCATGCGGCTTGAAGAACTGCAACTCTGAATATTTTATCAACGACCGGTGGTTTGGCAAGTTTAACATCTCTCAGTCATCAACATCTTAAGAATTGTAATACACGGTCACACTCGTTTTCCGCCATGCTGGTCAAGCGAGGTCAACCAGCCGGGTTGACATGCCTCGGACTCTGACCCCGACTGTGCGACCTAGAAGATTGCAAATTTCGCAGAGAAATGCGGAGGAATGTCGCGCTCGGCCACTATTAGGAAAAACCATCTAAGGCAAATATGCAAATTTGCCGAAATTATAGGCGAATTAAAATAGGCGAGATTCAAATTATTTTGGCATTCCAATACTGAAGATAAAAAAGGATCAAGTGGCAGATTCGAGGAGAATGAGGACAAGCTCTAAACGAACAGACAAGAAGACATGATTTAGAAGTACTACCATGTCTTATGTTTGCGGATGATATTGCATTGATCTTGGAAAACCTGGATGAACTGCAGCAGCTGTTAGATGTCAGCTTGGGCTATGGAAATGATTTTGATATGGATTTTAGTATGGACGAATCAAAAATTCTGATTGCAAATGACAACTTAGCGGTAACCAGGCCGTGGCAACTCAGAGTTTGTTGTTTGTTTGTTGATTTTTAATGTTGGCCTATTTCTGCAACACCATGGCTAAACACCAACGCCAGGGGATGAGCCTTCAACACCTACCTGGGAATTTAGTCTACGAGGGAGGACTTCCACCCTCACTCAAAGGGTCTTTAACGTGCAACAATCAACACGGGACCTCAGTTTAAACTCATCCAAAAGAGCCGCCACTTTAGAAATTTCTCTCATCCGTAAAAATCTCCACCGACCTCGACCTGGATACACAGGATAGGGCAGCAACGTGATTCCTCATGCCCCATCTGTGGGGCAGCAAATTCTGGAGAGGAACACTAATTGTCTTCTTGCACCTTTACGGCTGGTATCTTTGAGTTTTTGCACTCCCTCCTTGAAGTGGTTCGCTGTCCTGTTCCAGTCTCGGAGGCCTTGGGCCAGGGTGGTCCAAAGGGCCAGAAAGTCACCCGAGCGTTAGTCTCCGAAATTACCCACTCGATCATCAGCATCGGCTGTGAACTCAGAGGCCAACCTGTAGAGGTGGTAACCCAATACACCTATTTAGGGATTACAGTCAATAGCACGAAAACACCGACTAGCCAGCTAAGTGAAAACACACTGGTGCAAGGACGCCGTCTGGCAGGACTGGTAGGCAAGATGGCATTCCAGTCATACCCTCGCAATGAAACCATATGAGGGCTATGGAAAGGAATTGCAATACCGACTCACGTATGCCTCCGACGTGGTTTGCATCCCACAGCCCATACTAAGACAGCTAGACACTATCCAATGCCGACTAGGACGCCTAGCCTTTAATGCAAACCCCTATACCGCAAACGAAGCTATCCAAGGTTAAATGGGATGGTCAGTACTCCATGATCGCCTCGCATCAGGGAAGCTCAAATTTCTGGGGTGCGTACGGCAAATTCCGAAAGGCAGGCCTGCCAGGCAGGTCTACAAGTATATTAACAAAAATGTTAGAACCATTGGCACAACCTAGTTCAAAGAAGTCAGAAAGCTTCAACGGATCTATTTCCCAGGCAACACGACATTTCCTTCCAATGCAAAAACATGGGAAACCCTTGTTGACAAAACAGTAAACCGGCTGGCACATGCTAAATGGCGACACAGTATTGGAATGAAAAGCGCTCTCGTCGTATATGGAGCGAAAACAAATATCCAAAGGTAACACATTTACGACAACACCCTGGGAAGTACCCTACTGTTTAAGGCACGAGCAGGTTCACTGGAAACTAGATCAAGGACCAAATATTGGAATGGACAAAATGAGGAATGGCTACGTACTATGTTCAGTTCTAGTGGAAAACATACACCATGTACTAAAAGTGTGCCCAGCACTTTGAGCCATCCCATGTTCCTCGGGGAAACAAACCTTTAGATGTATTATTGGGTTTAACTTGAGAAGGAGACACAAAGGAACACCCTTTCAGTGGCCCACATACCACGCCTCCATGAACAAGATGGGGCTAGTCAGAGAGTGGCACACTAATGTACATTGGCCATATTCTGGCCCTCCATTTGAAAGGAGTCAAAAAGAATCTAATTACAAAAATACTTAAAAAGTAGTCTATCGATAAATACTTTTTATTGTTAAAAATTAGAAGAATAGCCTACCTAACAAACCACACAATGAATATTGACAATATTAAAGCTTATTTTAGTACTCGATATTCTACCCATATCGATACTTTAAATTGAGCATCGATAAAAAGTATCAAAAGGGTTTTCAAAATCTTTCTCTATCCTCTCTAGTTTTTCTTACCTAATCAACAAGGAACTCTCTTTGCCATTTTTTGTCTGCTGTTACGTGAGTTTGTAAGTCATGTGACAAGTCATAAATCATGTGAAGTATGAGATAAGAGGTACAGCAGTCTCTGCACTTGCTCCTCCCTTCTCAGTACAGTTAGACATTGGGGAGAGCACTGTGGCGACCCTTGTATCATGTGGCATCTACAGCCTCATCCCTCACATGGTCCTGTATAAGCTTTGTCCCACGTGGCAGCAAACCCAGCTGCTCTTTTTACCAGAGGGTCCAAGACATTGGTCAGGCAGCAACATGCTAAGCCAGCCCTCATTGGCTGGGATCCCACCTACATCATCAGAAGATCATGGGAACCCATGGATGACCCTTGATCTCTTTCTTCTTGCTGCAACTTTGGAGCAAGCTACATCGGTCCTAGACCCTAACACGCTGTAAAGCCTAACCCTGTATCACATCCGCGGTTCTTCTTGCATGATTAACTATTGTAGATTGTCTTTATTTATATATTTGTAATATTAAACAGTCTGCAAATTTAACATTTTAATAAAAGTTATTAAAACCTCATCTTCTACTCGTTCTGCTAATATTGGAGCATTACACAGTATCAAAAGTCAAATCCACAATGGCTCATATTTGGGCTTAAATAACCATGCATCAATTGTGTCATAACCATAATTTATTGGCCCAAAGTAAAGTTAATTTTAGGTCTCTTTTATAGTTTTTAGCAGTCACACCACCTCTACTGGACATACACCTATCACGTGAACAAACGTAGAGGTAATGCTTCAGTACCACATTAAAATGCAGAAATATAGACTGCATGGATTCTTTTTGAGGAAACCCTGTTAAGGCTGAGGCCCTTGGACCCTAAATATTCTATTGGCTTCTATGATATTTTTAACCAGGTTAGTCTTGCCATAGCACGCATGTGTGGTTTAAAGTTGAATGTAACAGGAAAGTGGTTGTGGTTTTAAAATTGCGGTGTTGGTGGAAACAAAAATCCCACATACTAAGATCACCAACAAAGAGGTCTTGGAACCATGGCATCATGCCAACCCTGATATGTCACCAGAAGCTAAGATTACCAGACTTCACTTGAGGAAGCAATGATGGATATGGTGAGCGACAACCAAAGAGTAGGAATGCAAAAACATGTTGTCTAGACATCATCAAATCAAATACCAAAATAAACATCAAGCTCTTAGGAAGTGGTATTTGATAGGAAATCATGGGGATGTTTGGGTATATGAAGTTGCTGAGCAACGGATATAAGAAGATACTGTGTCTTGCTTACCTTTGATGGCTATATATAGTGGTATACCCGATGTGTAATTTTAGTCCTTCCTCATCACAACTATGACTGCCGACGCCGATGGTCGAGTGGGTTATGTGCTTGCCTCTCGATCCTAAGATGCTGGGTTCGCTCCTAGGTCGAGGTCGGTGGGAATTTTTACGGATGGGAGAAATTCCCAAAGTGGCGGCTCTTTCGGATGAGAGTTTAAACCGAGGTCCCGTGTTGATTGTTGCACGTTAAAGACCCCTCGAGAGGGGGTGGAAGTCCCACCTCGTAGGCTAAATTCCCAGGTAGGTGTTGAAGGCTCATCCCCTGGCGTTGGTGTTTAGCCCTCATGTTGCCGAAATAGGCCAACGTTAAAAATCAACCAAACAAACAACAAACCATTATGACTCCTCTGAATATTTGTTGTTTGGTCCAAACAGTTTCATTGCACATTCCATAATCCAAAACTGTCCAAGGAAGTTATTCCAGCCAGAGAACTTGTTGAGAAACCATTGTAGTTTTTTTGTCCATGTATCCAACATTTTTCATTCTACAACAGCAAAGTTAACAACAGCATTAATTTGTGCATACCCTTATAACTTTATTTCCAACAATTTGTTAATTTATATAAAATATCATTGCTATTAAAGGATTTGAAAAAGAGTTCAACAAGAAAACTCTTAGAATGAACATGTTTAAGGTTTAGGAAACATTCAAAAATTATGTTATACCTAGGTTTGGGTGGGTTTTTTTTGTGACAATTGTGACCAAGGGGTGGGGGTGCATGGTTCGGTAATGTGACATCACACAATCAAAATTTATTTCAAATGGTAAAAATATGCGGTAAATTTTTTTTTTTTTTTTTAACATTTGAAATTTTGAATAGCAGTCGAAAAAAGATTTGGGTCCTGTAGTGACATAAAGAATTATTAAAAAAATAATTGGGGGAGGGGGAAGAAAGTAATTGACGGGTTGTGACATCATTATAGATGGGGTGTAGTGAAATTTGTGACAATTGTGACAAAGGGGTGGGAGGTGTTTAAAAAGAGGCAAAAAAGTGTGACATAATTTATGGATCACCATATATATGGCTTTCTGACAACCATTAACATTTCAAAGCATACTTTCAAAATTTAGTAGAAATTTCTACCAAAATGTAAATGTGTATCTGAACAGCAAAAAGTTAATAACAATTAATTAACAGTTCTTAACAAGAAATATGAATCCATGTACTCCACAATTAAAAACATTTATTTCCACTCTCACTTAAGGTTTTTAAAAAACTTCAACCATCGCATTTCACAATTAAATTTAGTGAACAATGCAATGAGTCACGAGGATAAAGTTGTTTCGAGTAGTGGATTTTGACACTAAACAGTTTCAAAACTTCTCCAACAAACCAGGATTTTGTTTGCCAGAGATCCTGAACTTCCTTATCTTAAACTTAAATTAGCCTTTTAAAAAACAAAAGGTTGAAAAAAAATCACACGATTTTCCTTATAATGTGCAAATAGAAGTAAAAACACTACCAACATCATACAGTTTCAAGAATTGTACATGACGTAAATCCATTATCTTTCATTGACATTTAGCAAACAAGGATTTGCTTAATAAACCAATCAGAGGCAGAAGACACTGATATCCGTTTAAACATGCCATATCATGACTATGTACACGGTAATATATGCGTGGCAAAGTCCATATATGGACATACAGTGTAGCCACAAAAAAGGAAAACCTTTATTATAAATTAGCAACTTTTTTTTTGTTTTTTAATCAAAGTAAATCCAATTGTGCACAAATATAGGCAACAAACGTACAAACAAACAGCTGCTCTCCATCCGTTACAACACATGCCCGAAGGGTCCCGGTTAACACATTAATTTGAGAGGTTATGACTGATTTGGGGCAAGATGAGACACGTTTACTTAGCAATCCTTGAATTTTCATTTTTTTAAATGTTGTTCATTTTCGTAATTATTAATTTGTGTTTTCTAAAGTAAGCTAAATGAATGATAATGAGTCGAATATATTTTGGAAAAATTTAAATTGAACTCGCGGTCTTTTTTAAAAGTAACTTTTTTAATTTCACTAATTTAATTCCATTTCATCACACTTCAGGACAAGTCATTACGTTTTTCAGTATATAACAATGATTTTTCAATATAATACGAGTTATTTTAATATTTTTGTATGTTTTCAAACACTAAGTTTTTTTATAGATTTGATAGACTTTATTTCAATATAATATATTTCAATATAAAATATGTTCATCTGCAGCTACTTAGTTATTTGGTTTAACCACATATCCTTACAATTTTAGATTAATAGGACAATTATTAAATTTTCCAAAAAATGATTTAGTAAAGTGCCTCAATGCTCCCCAGTCTCTCCAATACTGCAGAATATAAATGAAATGTCAAACACTAATATGAAATAAAATTATTCCATATCTACAACTTTTTTCGATGTTAAAAGTATGCCGCAAAATAATTGTTTATTAAAATATGGTGTTAGTTGCGCTAATATAATGTAAAAAGTAAGAACATGACAGTTTATTAAATTTATAGTTAAACCGCCAAAGTACACAAATTGAGATGTCAATCAATTTATACATACAATATTTATATAAAATATTATTTGGAAAACGTCAGATTTAGTTAATTAATTTTAAGTTTATTTGATTTATTTAGTTTATTTGATTTTTGATAAAAATTTTACCAATTTAGACTATTTTTCTGGAATTTCAGGAGTGTTTCAAAAACCTGTCGAAAACATATCAAACTATATCTAGTACAAATTATGGCGTTTGATATGTTATATGAAATCCACGTTTGTACCTGGCCATTTATGTCCAGACGTGTCTAATTTCTGGTCTAGAAAATTGTTGAATTAGCCATGTATGTCCATACATGGCCCAAACTTGGTTTTTACACACAGGATGACATATACAATACATATACACACACAGACACTAGTGTGGATTTAGCTTTATGCATAGTTGGAACATGAATTTTTTTAAGAAATAAACTTTTAAACCTACTTTTTAAATTAAATGCTGTTGCCATATCCTATTCAAAAAGCACGTCCTAGTTATCAACATCATCATAATATCACAAAATTGCTCACTTTTTTACGTAAATTTGCAAAAATCTATGTAAATAACGGTGAAAAATTACATATAACCAAACTAAGAACACTTTTTCATACTTTGGAACAAGTGGAACAAAGGCACGTGGCCAATTCGAACAGATGCACGCTGCACGTGCCTAAGAATTACTATAATACAAGGTAACCAGGTGCTTTAAACCTTTCTTCGAGGAAAAATTAACAAAAACACTTAGGTCCCTACTTTATGAGAGTTTCTTTTCATTTTGTTCAGCACCAAATTCCTTCGCTAATGTCTGTCTTAAGACTAACTTAGCCATATCTAGTATTACGTAAATATGTTTGATAATCACATGAATAATAATAGTCGGGGCAATTAGGATTCACTAAATTCACCAGCTTTAACACATACACGTTTAGCTTTTTCCTTCAGAGATGAAAGTTTGACTGAATTAGTGAAAACACCAAAAAAACAGGCGTCACAACAAAAATGGCCGTCATTTAAAATATGCTGAATTTAGAATATTGGCAAGTCTCCGGAATTCGATTGAAGAGTGTGAATCAAACAACTGACTGAAAAAGCCACGCTTTGAAACCCATCTTAAGGTATTCCAACTGGGCAAAACGATGACTGCCCAAAGTTACCACCTGGCCCAAAGTAACTTTCAGGCCTGAAGTTACCCCCTGGATTATCCCCCTGAATAATGTAATATCCCTGGACCAAAATTACCAGCTGGACCAAAATTACCCCTTGGTCCAAAATTACTTTCTCCTGGCCTAAAGTTACCATCCTGGGCCAATATTACCTCCTGGTCCAATGGCACACTCCTCTGGCATAAAGTTACCCCCTAGCCCAAAGTCGCTCAACTGGCCCAAAGTTACCCTCTTGTCTTAATATTACCCCCTGAAACAATATTATCCCCCTGGCCCAATGTCACTCCCCTGGTCCAATGTCACTCCCCTGGTCCAATATTACTCCCCTGGCCCAATATTACTCCCCTGGCCCAATATTACTCCCCTGGCCCAATATTACTCCCCTGGCCCAAAGTGAACCCCATGGCCCAAACTTACCCCCCTGCCCCAATATTACTCCCCTGGCCCAATATTACTCCCCTGGCCCAAAGTTACCCCCCTGGCCCAAAGTGAACCCCCTGGCCCAAAGTGTACCCCCTGGCCCAAAGTGATAAGCCCAAAGTTAACCACTTGGCTCAATATTACTCCCATGGCCCAATATTACCTCCTGGTCCAATGATACTCAACTGGCCCAAAGTTACCCACTTGTCCCAATATTACCCCCTGAACCAATATTATCCCCCTGTCACAATGTCACTCTTCTGGCCCAATGTCACTTCCCTGGTCCAATGTCCCTTCCCTGGTCCAAAGTGAACCCCCTGGCCCAATATTACTCCCCTGCACCAATATTACCCACGTGGCCCAATGTTACCCCTGGTCCAAAGTGAACCCCCTAAGCACAATATGTACAATCATCCTGGCCCAAAGTCACCTCCTGACCTAATGGTATCCCCCTGGCCCAAAGTTACCCCACTGTACCGAAGTTACCCCCACTTTAACCCAAAGTCCCAAAGCAGGGAAAAGCAGGCCAAAGTATCCCATCTTAAGATATATGAAGTGGTGATAGTTGAATATTTATATAATCAATATTTTATTGATTACCCAAATATTAAAATACGACGTGTTTAAACATTTAACACGTACACGTATCAATCAAAACACTGTCTCGCATAAATATTACGTTTTTTTGCTATTTTTTTTGCTACCTTCTTATACTATATTATAATATTAGCTAAGCTGGTTAATATTGAAAAACCTGTTTTTATTCAAACCCTCCTTAAGTAATTTTTGAGATGACAAATGAATTGGCGTGTCTATTTGAAAACAACTTGTGTTTTTCTTCTATGATTTTCATGTGGTTTAAGACAACATTGAAAACAACTAAAAACATGTACAACCTCCTTCGGGGAATATTTAGGCCATTTCAGTTTTTTTTTTTTTTTTGTTATCACGTTATATAAATTTATAAAATGTTGGATTTTTTTTTTAATGTTAGCACGTATGGATAAAAGTATAGACCTACATGTAAATTTACTTTTTAATGACAACCAGTATTTTATAATCATTTGTAAATTTCATTCACGCTTTATTATACTCCGAGAACAGGACGATTTTGCCAGTCATTTTTATACTCGTTTAATCTGGACATTCAAAACCCGAACGTTTTATTATATATGGACTCAATTTTTTATATATTCACAGTCGTGTTTAATTTAATCGATGTATAAAGTTTTCCATTAACAATAATTCGGAGGCCAATAAAAAAAACGTTTTTGGTAATGGTACCAACGTGTGTATGGGTGGAAAAATCATATGGCAACATACAGTGGTGCTACAAAAAGGAGGAATTTTTGTTTAATTTGTGACTTTTGTTTTTTAATCAAAGTAAATCCAATTCTGAACCAATAAAGTACGAACAAAACAGCTATTTCAATGTGTACTCAAATTGTGTCCTCCATCAGCTGGAACACGTGTCCAGAGGCGCTTGAGCCATTGGGCAATTGACAAGTTGATTCCGATATGCCCATAACCGTACAATGCATGTACATTTTGGTTTTCTGTTTGTTAAACCTATTTTTAGTCTTCATAAAACAACTGATAAAATACATAAAAAGTGCAATAAAAATGTTAACTACTTTAAAAGCATTTCGTATTTTATGTTTTAAGATTTTTTACATTTTAAGAAACACGAGTTAGTCACCACAAAACAATATTTCAAGTAAACCAACTTGTGCTGACATGCTTTTAATTTGGCTGCTTTGATATGGTTAAGCCTTGTACATGAATATATAAGAACAGTTTGCAACATTTCTGGATAAGTACTGCTACTGAACTGGGGTGATAACGTACATTTAGAACCCCTCTAAACCGGCAACTAATTTGTATCTATATGCAAACGTTCACCCAACCAATTTGTATCTAAAGGTAATTAAACGTTCCCCCAACGTTTATCCAAACAAATTTTACCTAATCGCCAACGTTCACCCAAAGTCCATCCAACCAAATTGGATCTATATGCCAACGTTCATCCAACGTTCATTCAACCAATTTGTATCTAAAGGTAAATGTTCATCCAAACAAATTGTATCTATATGCCGGAATTCACCCAAAGTCCATCCAACCAAATTGGATCTATATGCCAACGTTCACCTAACGTACTTCAAACCAATTTGTATTTACATGCTATCGTTCACCCAACCAATTTGTACCTTTATTCCAATTAACGTTCACCCAACGACCATATCCACCCAATTTGTATCTATATATGCCAACGTTCATCCAACCAATTTGTACCTATATATTCCAATTAACGTTCACCCAACGACCATCCACCCAATTTGCATCTACGTTTATGCCAACGTTCACCCAACGTTCATCCAACCATGTGTACCTATATTCCAATCATCGTTCACCCAACGATCATCCACCCAATTTGTATCTATATATGCCAACGTTCACCCAACATTCATCCAACCAATTTGTACCTATATATTCCAATTAACGTTCACCCAACGACCATCCACCCAATTTGCATCTACGTTTATGCCAACGTTCACCCAACGTTCATCCAACCATGTGTACCTATATTCCAATCATCGTTCACCCAACGATCATCCACCCAATTTGTATCTATATATGCCAACGTTCACCCAACATTCATCCAACCAATTTGTACCTATATATTCCAATCATCGTTCACCCAACGATCATCCACCCAATTTGTATATATATATGCCAACCTTCACCCAACGTCCATCCCCTCAATGTGTATCTATATTCCAATTAACGTTCACCCAACGTCCATCCAATTTGTAACTACATGCCAACGTCCACCCAACGTCCATCCAACCAATTTGCATGTATATGCCAACGTCCATCCAACCAATATGTATTTTGATGCCAAACGTTGACAAATGATCACTATTCGCCCAAAACCATCAACCATCAACATTTTACCAAAATCAAAAGAAAATCCAACAATGTCCCTATAAGTCGATTACAAAGACTAACATCCCAAGATCAAGAAGGGTGTCTGACAAAACGAAATTTACAGATGAGAAGAAATACAAAAGAGAGAGAAAACCCCTAGCAGAGCAGCAGCTGCTTGTTGTTATTTTTTTGTGGAGGAAACTTTGAATTTGCGCTGGAAGGAAATACCAGTTTGTTCCCTCAATTTGAATGTTGGTCAGACCGGTTGTCGAGCATTGGCATCATCATCATCCTTATAAATTTCCTTCCATCCCCAAATCTTTCTTTTGTAGTGAACTAGTCCAGCAGTGAATTGAGGTAACCGAGCATTAGTTTCTACCTGAGCACACACCTGAGGGTCATGTGTAGTTGGAGACATTCCTGAAGTTGTTTTGGAAGCTGCAACATCAACACGTCCGTGTTTCCAATAACTTAAACATGTTTCCAAACATTCTCGTTCCACTGTGAGACACTCACCCGGTGCCAACAAGCATTGGATGCACTGGCTCCTACATGGTTTATTTTACACCAATAACAGTGTATGTGCTCCTTAAAGTAACACGTGTTACACTGTTCGAAACAAGTAGTGTTTCAGCAACATCATCTTGAGACAACCAGCGAGGAATTATATATATATCGAATAAGTGTATTTATTTCAGCAACAAGAAACTTTCAAGTTCTGCTACAAGTACTACAACAACTACTACTACAACTACAGAAGTAGCAGGTAAGATTCCATTTTTTTTAAAAATGTGGTTATTTATGAAGTGGGTGAAAACTAGGAACATAGACCGCAAACATTCTACCCACTGTCCTTGCATTAAGTTTAATAGGTGATAATATAGGCCAACACTTAACAAACAGGAACGTCAATTATGGATTGTTCCTGATATGAAATATATTTTTTTTTTAAAAAATAAAACAGGCTGTTATTGCCCTATAATTCGTGAAAAACATTTAGATATAAAAATTCCATATATGGGTTCCTCACCAACATTGTCAACATGAAATTAAAAAAAAAACTTTATAAAAACAAGATGTAATTTAATATCAAAAAACTTAATTAACGTTTGAAATATGTTATAAGAAAAGAATATATTTAAAAGGTCCAAGTTTGCCAAAAACAACACAACTTACACACCGTACATGTATTTAGGACAAATAGAATTGCATAGCCTACATTCTATTTTGAAACATATTTAGAAAGCCAAGTATTACATTTCCGGGATAACATGATATGGGATTATAAAACTTAACATCGCGTTTCCTATAAAGAAGTTCCTCGATTTATAACATCGACAAAAAAATGTTAACTTTTTCTTAATTATGTTAGTATGATCTCATTTTTACTTTCCATGTCCCATTTTTAGTTGTCATATTAATAAAAAAAAGTTGTCTAAACTAAGTATGAATTACAAAAAAACTATGATTTTCAAGCCTAAATTAAGAAAAATGGATATTTTCTGTGAGATTTCGTGATTTTTTCTAAGTTATTTAAGCCTTTTTGCATAAGCCTTAATTGAAATAATTGCTAGAATTAATGTAGTGGCTTTCAAACGCGTATATTTAATGATCGAATATGTGAAAGTATTACTATATCTGGCCATATACGATCCCATATCCGAGTAGGTATTTCTAAATCGCCAGATATGGCCATATATAAAGTATGCTAACATATAATTTTTGTATTTCGATATGTGTCCATGTTTTTCTCTCCATAATTTGACATTAAAACGCCATATATGGCCGGATATGTTTTCAGATATGTATTTTAAGAATGTCACACTGTGGGACATAGTATGTCATATATGGCCCAATACAATTTATACACCCAGGTTATATCGAATGTTGTGACTATATAGTTTAAAACTGATGAAAAATGCATATATGGACAGGTATGACAATATTTATATTTTGAATGGCCATATATAGACCATATATAAGTTTGAAATGTACACTGTATGTCTATATCTGGCCATATATATATATATATATATATATATATATATATATCAGGATATGTAGACATGGCTGTACACTGTCAGATATGGTGGATGTATGGCCAAATGTGATTGTACATGTTC
The DNA here is from genome assembly GCA_034698625.1 of Julus scanicus. Taxonomy (NCBI): domain Eukaryota; kingdom Metazoa; phylum Arthropoda; class Diplopoda; order Julida; family Julidae; genus Julus; species Julus scanicus. The sequence goes on along the minus strand of JAQGBW010000736.1, from coordinate 18,788 downwards.
ACATGTGCCCAATTTCTAATCAAACCAAATATACAATAAATCATATGTCTATATATAACTTTGAGACCTTCAATGCAAGTCCATATCTGGCCATATATAACATATAACAGGATATGAACTCATGGCTTTACACAGTCAAATATGTACAAACCCTTGCATTTATGGAAAAGTTCGAACATATGTTCACAAGTACCCAATTTCTGATCTAGCCATATATACATTAAGTTATATATGTCCATATATGTTGTTGGATACGATCACATGGCTTTACACAGTCAGATATGGACAAACCATGATTTTTATGGCCAAATTCGACCATATATGTTCACATGTACCCAATTTCTGATCCAGCCAAATGTACATCAAGTCATACATGTCCATATAAGGCCCATATTTGGTGTATTTTCACCCATTCAGAATAATTTCTCTGCTTGCATAAGTTGAATTTCTCCTCTTAAACTAGTATATATGGTTGTACCACATTTTTTTTGTTTCCCCTTGATCTCCCCCTATCAGAGAGCACTCTGCAAAACCAGTTGTATATTATAACAGGTATTGAAAACGTCAGACGACGAATTAAGAATTACCCCTCGTGTTGATATGGCCTGCAAATGCTATTGTTATTTCTTGAACGCTTGTCTGTTATATATAATTTAAAACAATACACGTTTTTAAATATAAATTTTCCTTAATATACAAACGATACTAATTTAAAATAATGGCAAACATAATCACAATTTCGAACAATGGTGAAATCGTGGTTGAAATATTACAGATATGGCCATACACGTGCCATATTATATCAAGTAACAAAAACCACACATGTGCCACCTGTATCTGGCCAGATATGGCCATAAGTGTGTCCACATATGTCCATATAAGTGTGTCCACATATGTCCATATAAGTGTGTCCACATATGTCCATATAAGTGCAGATATGGCCATAGAGTCCACATGTGGTTGTAAGTGCAGATATAGCCAGTGTCCACTTAAGCGCAGATATGGCTATAAGGATCCACATGGTATGGCAATGTAAGTACAATGATGGCCATATAAGTGCAGATATGGCCATATAAGTGCAGATATGGCTTTAAGGGTCCACATGGAATGGCCATACAAGTACAGATATGGCCAAAGTGCAGATATGGCCATAGTGTCCACATATGGTTGTAAGTGCAGATATTGCCAGTGTCCACATAAGGGCAGATATGGCTATAAGGGTCCACATGGTATGGCTATACAAGTACAAATATGGCCATATAAGTACAGATATGGTCATATACATAAGTGCAGATATGGTCATAAGTGCAGATATGGTCATATAAGTACAGATATGGTCATATAAGTGCAGATATGGCCATAAGTGTCCATATATCATGGTCATAAGTGCAGATATGGCCACAAGTGTCCACATATGTCCATATTATACCCCATCAAAAAACCATATATGGGCCAAGTATGGACCTACCTGGCTATTGCTACATATGGTTACACTAGAAATTGGACATATATGGCCCGGCCAGATATGTCCACATATCTACTATGTATATACATAATGTACATATTCTATATGTGTTAAGTCCATATTTTCTTTCATTCATCGACATAAAAACGCCATGTATATTTTAAAAGACATGGAAATATTATACATAAACATATATGGGACACAAAATATGACAAATATGGCCATATATAATTTTCCAAACATTGAAATTCGCTTAAAATAGTTGAACAATATTTTTTTACAAAACAATTTAAAAATGTAGAAAAATGTGACAAATTGTTAAAAATTCATTAAAAATGCTAAAATTTTCATTAAATTCATCCAAAATTTGCAAATGTGTTTTTCGTGTTTTTGTAAAAGTTCATTGAACGAATTTTTTGAAAGTGTTTAGGGTCAAAAGAGGTTTTGTATAAACACAGAAGTAGAGGCAAGGAACTTAAATATGGCTGCTTTAAGGCAGATGTTGTTTGTGGATAATTGATGGTGCACACGTGTTGTGCTTTCACTTTCGCCCACTTTGATAGATGATCTTTGCTCAGATCCGGGAGGAAAAACTATACATGGCCATATCAGCCATATTATGTCCCATAAAACTCCATTTATGACCACACATAGAGTGGGTAGGAATGGGACGCAGGAGGAATGGGACATTGCCAATAATTTAAAATTTAAAAGGGTAAAAAGTTTGATACCCGTTTGTCTACATTGCACTTGTGTTCCCCCATTTTCTTGTGTAAAATGGTGGACTTCTGATGAAACAAAAGAATATGGGAAGGAAAAGTGTGATTTCACTACCAAAAAGTACGTTTTTACTTCAAATATTAAACTCTTCCTAAAGTATTGTTTATAGAGGAAACGTTTTCAAATTAAGTACATTAATAGCAGTTAGGATGGTTATGATGTTATTACATGTTTCGCACTAATCTGCCAGGTCCTTTTAATCTCATGGTGTGTTTAAGACAAATATCTAGTGGTAGGAGGATTGGGATAAAATAGTGTGGGAGAAATGGGACATTCCCTGTTGCTGGAATTAAATGCATTTTTGCTTTTAGAATTTTAACACGTGCAGAACTTCTTAGCACGTGCAACTGTTCTTTTTTGTTTGATGTTTAAGCTGGTGATTTTGTGTCGGTGAGATTTGCCGAGAAAAATAATGTGGGTATGAACTCGAAGAAGATGAAATGTATTTTTTGCGAAGAAAGGTGAATACGGTGAGTTTTAAATTTACTGATAAAGAAGTCATAAACATGGTTACAAAAGTTGATGTCATTCTGAAGCTTCCCCAGCCTTTTCTGTGCGGAGGAAGATCAAAATTGCGGGAAAATCTACACATTTTGCATTGATGTTAGTTAATTTTCAATAGTTAATCAGTTTTCGCAAAAAAATCCTGCATAAAGGTAAAGAGTGATCCTATTATTGCAAAAAAATCAAAAAAAAATAATTTAGTGCGGTAAAATCCTTTATATTTTCGTTTTAAAAACAGTGTCCCAATCCTCAATTCCACCTGCGCGCAGGAGGAATGGGACAAAATGAAGAGTAGTTTTATTTCAATTAATTTTCTTATTTTAGTAATAATAAAATATTTTAAACACTGTGTACTGTATTCCCAATAGTTTGAAGTAAATTTGTGAATAAAAATTGTTGTGTTTTAAGGTTTGTACATTTATTTAAAAATGAAAAGGTGAAAAATGGCCCATTCCAACCCACTCTTCCCTACAGTATAACCTGTCTAAATGCATATGCTTGGGATTGGTGAAAAATAAGCTTTTAGACAGGCAACTATTTTATGCTTTTACAGAGGTTATTCATTTACAAAGGATGCATTTAGACAGGTTTTATACTGTAATGACAAGTATTGGTCATAATATCGTATATACATATATGGCCATATATAGTTTTTCCACAGATTAGCACCAATATGCTACTTATATATAAGCCCCAATATTACATATCTACATTGTAAGCACCTAAAATATTCTTAAATGTTAAGAACTGACATATATATATATATATGTTTTGATAACTTTTGATAGTGAACAATTAAACAATTGTAATAGTATCATTAGTAATAAGAAATGACAATTGAATCCATTGTAGAAACCTAAATAAAAATACAACAATGCCTTATTCGTTTTAGTTCAAGATTTACAAAAGAGAAAATAAAGTGAAATAATTCTGTCCCAGTTATCTTATCAAGCATAAAAACATGTGAAATATGTGGAAAAAAAACTTTAAAAACGACTAAAACTAAAAATGTAAGCATAGTGAAAATTATACAACATTATATTAACAAAATTCATTATATAAAAATGTATAAAAATCACCTAAGGCAAAAATGTAAAAAAAAAACATGTTTATTATAAAAACGTGACATTGAATAAGATGTATATGTTATGTTTTATATACTATAATTTAATAGAAATGTAGTGACAAATGAGTTTTGTATACATTATATTTATATATGAATTAAATTCCAGAAGGTTGGTTTAATCTTATTTTATAAGAATATAATTTGATCTGGGATAAAAATAGTCTTTATAATGCAATTTACACTTTTATTGTTATATCACAAAACTATAAGATGACAATTATAGAAACAAATTACCATAAATAATATATTCCCCTATATAGAAATTAGATAGGTCCATACATGTCCATACCCAGAATTATCGAAAGATTTCTAATATATATATGGACACCTTGATATGTGATATTTCCGTATATGTCGAAAACATGTATAGCCATGCATAACTTATGTTCAAATGTATTAAACGTTTTTTGAATTGGAGTTCCCTGAATAAGTTAAAAGGAGAATTCCCTGAACGAGCTAAAAGGGATATTATCTCAATGAGCTAAAAGAGGAATTCCCTGAATGAGATAAAGGGGATAGTACCTCAGTAAGCTGAAAGGGTATTCCCCTTAATGAACTTAAACGATAATTTTAAAGATAAAAAAAGTGTGATTCACTAAATCATCTAAAATTGTGAAAGCCCAATAAGCAAGCTAAAATGGGAAAACCCCAAATGAGCTAAAAGCGGACATTACCTCAGTGAGTTAGAAGAGGAATTCCCTGAACCAGCTAAAAGGGATATTACCTCAGTGAACTAAAAGGAGAATTCCCTGAATGAAATAAAATGGATATTGGCTCATTAAGCTAAAGGGTAATTCTCTAAATGAATCAGATAAAAGTGGGATCCACTAAATCATCTAAAAGTGTGAAAACCTAATAAGCTAGCTAAAAGGGGATATTACCTCAGTATAGACTTCCCTGAATGAGATAAAAGGGTTATTACTTGCTAAAAAGGTAATCCTCTCAATTATCTTAATGGAGAATTCCCTAAATAAAACAAAGTTGGGATCCACTAAATCATCTAAAAGTGTGAAAACCCAATGAGCAAGCTACAATGGAAAATCGATAAATGATCTAAATGGGATATTACCTCAGTGAACTAAGAGAAGAATTCCCTGAACTAGCTAAAAGGGATATTACCTCAGTGAGCTAAAAGGATAATTCCATAAATGATCTTAATGGAGAATTCCCTAAATCAAATAAAAGTGGAATTCCTTAAATCTGGAAGTGTAAAACCCAATAAGCAAGATAAAAAGGAAAATCCCCAAACGAGCTAAAAAGGGATGTTACCTCAGTGAGCTAAAAGAGGAATTCCCTGAATGAGCTAAAAGTGTAATTCTCTGAATTATTTTAAAGGGGAATTCCCTGAATGGTCTTAATGGGAAATTTCCTGAATGAGCTAAAAAGGGGAATTCCCCATTTCTATAGATGCAAGCTGACAGAACATGCCACGTAAGTACCGTATTTTATGGACTATAAGATGCTACTGACTATAAGATGCCCCTTAATTTTTAAGCAATTTTTGTAAAAAAAAACAAGCAAAAAAACAAGTAGCATAAGACGCGAGTATAAGACGCACCTGAATTTTAAAGGCAATTTTTTGAAGAAAAAAGTGTCTTGTAGTCCGTAAAATACGGTAAGCAAAATCATAAGAAAGTTTCGAGTTGTTGGACTGCGGTTAAAAAACTTTTTTTAAACAGTAAAGCTCAGCCCAATAACTTAATATAAAATTACACACCGGAACTTCAAAGCATCGATGTTTGTGTTTACGCACCGATTATAAAATGCAAAGTTTATGTTAATCTAGCGTAAATACGCTAACGTTCAGTATAAAAAGATCAGTTGACCTACATATACAATAAAAAAAAATTGTTTTTCATTTCAAAAATTAGAAAAATTGTGTAGCCTATATGGAAAAGTAATTTTAAAATACAATGACTAGATACAAAAAAATTAGCCAATGCAAGCAACCATAAGTTTCTAATTTTTTATGACTTAATGATTAATTCGTTATTTTATTATATCGCCGTTTTTAATTATGGCATTTTTCTGATTTACGGCTCACAATGTTTCATTATATGTCCAAAAAAATGCTGATTCGTTATTGAGCTTTTGGGGATTTTTGGATCTCCAAGAACAAAGACCAGAGTGGATAAACTTGTAACTGTTTAATTACTATGGTTGAAAGTATGATCAAATACAGATATATAAAATAAGTACTGGTAAATTGAATTAACGTTGCTATATTTTGCTTTACGGCCACTTTTCCAGAACATGTCTAGGCCGTAAAGCGAGGTATAGGTGTAATCATTGTTTTCTGAAACGTACATGGCTAATGAATTAGAGCTAGGTGGTGTAGTGGTTACACTATTGACCCTTCAATCGGGGAGACCAAAATTCATTTCCCAGATCACCAGCTTTTCGCAGGTTTCCACAGTTGTTTCCAAGCAAATGCCAGAGCTGTTCCTCAAAAAATCGACAGCTACCATGCTCCTTCCTCTATATTCTATCCACCATCTGTGAACCTTACCACTGAAGAAGAAAATGGCAACCCACTTTGTATTTCCCTGTCAAGAAAATTAAGTGGGCTAGTCCACTTGATCAACTAGGGGTGCTTATGCCTTGAAGGTAAAACCCATTTATCCATTGGGTATATAGCATAGTGGGAGTACGGGAGTATGTCACAATGTCCAGGACATAACGTCCATCACAAAATATCCTCACCAAAAGATCTACACACAAAATGTACTTCGAACAAATCATCCCTGGTCAAGTAAGTAACCTAACCTAACCCAACATTGAAAAGTAATAAAAACTTACATCGTTTGCCCAGGACATTTTGTGTACGGGACATTCTTCGTAAAGACACAATGGTCAGGATACTTTGTGACAGACATTATGTCCAGGACATTATGACGCGATACCTAGTAGAGCATATATGGCCCTATTTAATTTTTCAACCTGGGACTGAATATCTGGGGATTCGACAAAGTTTGAGTGTGAGAGATTATTAACATATGGATACTTTTGTTTCGATCGATACCGAGTATTTTAGTACTTGATCTTTTACTTCCGATATTCAACACGTATCGATACATGAACATGAGTATCAATACAAAATAAAAAGCATTGGAACCTCTTTATTTGACAAGGGAATTTTCCTTATTAAGCCAACAGTTTCTTGTCTGCTGTTATGTGTGTTTGAAAGTCATATGTCTATTAAATTGATACGTAGTTATGTATTAAATATATTAAATTAATTGAAAAATTATATCATGTCATTCGGTCTTGAAACTTTAAAATGAAATTTATTTTGTACCGATAACTTTTGCTTTATTTAACTAAAATTATTAAATAATACATGGATGTGATAAAAAGTATTTTGTTACGGTATAGGCTATAGTATGACCGAAAATTGGGTTTTTTTCATGACATTTCCATTGACTTTATTAAGCAAACTGCCATAACCAAATTATATTTGAATAACTATTTTTTTACATCAAATTCCCCAAAAATTTATGAATTTTGACCCTATACGTATCGGTCAGTATCAATAATTTTTTTTGAAACAGATTTCGTTATTTGGTATCTTTATTTTCAAAGAGACTACCATAATTGCGATATTAAATACTTCCACCTGGAAACAATTGAAACCTTAAATAGTTACATGCTTCCTGTATTTTGCTTTTAAACTTTACCTGGTCATAAAATGGACCATTTATAAAGTTCATTATTGTTCTACTTGGATTCACAAATTGAATATAATGGCCAGTATTTTTTCCTGAATGTAGGAAGCAAATTCCTTCACGGTGTATCAATTATGTAATTAATCAGAGGTTAATTTCATTAATCCACTGCTTATTGTGTCGATAGATGATGCATAAAACCAATGTCCATGATATTTCCATGATATGGCCATATTCTGACATGTCATTCAGCTTTCATGGTGTACATGTTCACTCATATTCACATCTTAAGTTGCTTAATTAAGTTAATAATTCAAGAAATTCAAGTCCATGTTTTTATCTATAAATTTCTATTAAGAAATCAAATATGTTGACTTTGATGTATATTATGATAATTTTCTGGTACAAAAAATGACTTATATTCAGATTTCGGCATGAGAACAATGTTTACCACAAAATGAACTGTTGGTGTCATGAAGTCATAAAAAACTAAAAACCATTTGATGATAAACATAAATGTAATGCCCACGTTTGGTATAGATTCCCACAATGACCTAAATCAAATTCAGATATGGACTTAATAGGTCAATAGCATTTATATTCTCCTCTCAATAATGAGCCAGTCCATATAAAAGAATCAAACATTAAATGTATTTATACCACAAATCGGTCATTTCAATATTCAAAATAAGGCCAATCAAAATTAAGCTCCACATAACCACATGGTTGGCTCTCAATTATACATGGATCCATATATTCCATATCTGGGTGGCACCAGAGGAAACATCTAGAAACATGAACAAACTTTTGTTACATTGGGAATGTCCTGAAGATTGGTGAAACGTTTGTTGGAAAACTACCATTTGCAGGAAACATTTCGATGTTTTCTGATGTTTCCTGGCACAGTCATAGATACAGTCATTGACAAAAGCGCTATGACCAGCCAATATGAAGCTCCGACTTGTTTCACGAAATGTTTTTTGGCATGAATGTTTTTCTCAATGAACTTTTAAGGTGGGTATATACACCAGAGGAAACATCTGGAAACATGAAACATGGACAAACGTTGGTTACATTGGTACGTCCTGAAGTTTGGTGAAACTTTTGTTGAAAAACTACCATTGGCAGGAAACATTTCGATGTTTTCTGATGTTTCCTGGCAATCGCTCAGAGGAAACATCTGGAAACATGAACAATTAAACAACATTGTTACATTGGTATGTCCCAAAGTTTGGTGAAACGTTTGTTGAAAAACTGCCATTTTCAGGAAACATTTCGGTGTTTTCTGATGTTTCCTGGTGATCGCTCAAGAGGCGGTCCGGATGAAAGGAAAATATATTTCCTGATGTTTCTGGTCAAGGCGCTTTTACCCAGGACTGTACTGGATGACGTAACACAGTTTAACCACATTTTATTCCACGTCATGAAATACAGTCGTTGACAAAAACGCTATGACCAGCCAATATGAAGCTCCGCCTTGTTTCACTTCAATGTTTTCAAAATAAAATTATCCCAGAACAACAATAGATAGAAAGTAAATTTGACATTAATTAAGCAGTAAGCCTAACTAGTTTTTAAAATAATAATAAAAAACTACTGTTATGTTTTTAATGAATAAACCTATTTACAGCTAAATCCAATCTTAATAATAGAAAAAAGTTACCAGTTAAAAAAGAAAAAAAAACGTTAAACGAGGGCAATTAAGGTAATTTATCGTAATATGGCGACATTCTACACTTTATTGTTTTGTTTATGGACTTGAGATAAGCCGTATAAAAGTAGTTATTTTTACTTAGGTGAAACAGTAGCTAAATATTTGAATATTGGTCAACTCGTAATAGAACCACATTTCATAGAGATTCATCCCATTAAATTTTTACATTTCTTTTTAATGCTCACTTAAAATAAATTTACGACTTTATTTAATTTGTGGGTCGAAGATTTGTGAAAATTTAGGTAATTCTTGAAGATTTTATGAAATCATAAACTTTTCTTATTGTTTGTGACCACCTCATATTTCAAAAGTTATTTGCAGAACTGTCATACTACAACTTGTAAAAGCAAAATTATACAACAATTGAATAAGTGATGTAAATCATGCATTGGTATAACCAGTTCCCAGGTCACACAAATTATATTAACGTAAAACGTGGATACTTTAGCCTGCTTTGGGCCAGTTGTTTGGTAGATTTTTGGAATTCTGAAAAGGTGTTCAATAATTATGACCCGAAACTGAGCAAGTCAAATAAAATCAACCCTCCCCATTCGTAATAGGTGCAGGGAAATTCCCATTTGACATTTTGGTCTATTACAGTTAGCTTATTATGGCTGTATGTGTGGAAATAATACAGAAAGGAAATAAATATAAAAGTAATATTAGAAGAAAGCAGTTTAATTTAAACATCCATGATTGCCAAAATTATGTAAAACTTATTATACTAACAAAGATGTCCTGCTGGAACTAGTAGAACAATTGCAGAAACTCGATCGGACCTTTGATCGGTGATCCAGAGAAATGTGTTCGTAAACTGAAGCATTGTTCGTAAAGCGAAACAAGAAATGGTGTTCATAAACTGAGCTTTGTAATGTCCGTGAGACCGATTTCGTCCTCCAGGACACTGATTTCAGCTGAACACGCAGATACTTAAACACGCATTTATTTACAAAACACAACTGCAGTAACCGCCTGCCAACTTGCAGGGCTTTACATCCAAAAACAAGACACTTTACGTAAAATGAGCCCGAGCTCACACGTGTTCAACTTGGGTGAGCTCCCTGGTCAAGACCCAAACCTGGACTGATCTCTCTATTGACCCTAGCTTCCCAGCAGGCCTTGCTTTGGCCTCGCTGGTCAGCCCGGGGCAACTGAGAGGCCAATTAACCTTTCACTTTTGCGCAATAATTCCAATCACATAACTTGACCCTTGGCACAACCCACGTAACTCCAGACACTTTGCATAACCCGCATAGTTTACACAATAAACGCATGCCGGCCAGGGTCAACTCAGGGTTCATAACAGCTTTAAAGTTGGGAAGTTAACTTGCTAAAAAGTAAACTGTTAAACTTACTGTTTAATTGTATGCTGTTGTCCAGAACCTAATAAAAAAGCACGTCCTAGTTATCAATATCATCCAAATACCACAAAAAAAAAATCGTTCACTTTTTTAAGTAAATTGGCAGAAATCTATGCAAATAACGGCGAAAAGTTATATCGTATTACATAAAACCAAACTAAGAACACTTGTTCCATACTTCAGAACACGTGGAACGAATGCACGTGGCCAATTCGAACAGATGCACGCTGCACGTGCCTTAAAAATTCCATCGTGTGGGGTAACCGAGTGGAAAAAGTATTATATAGAGCCATAAATGTCATAATCTCACATAAAGTATATGTATGAAAACATGGAGTTGATTGTCTCAGAACGAGAATAATATATTACCATAATACAATGTTGGCAGCTGCTTTTAAACACATAGGTCCCTACTTTTCGAGGGCTACTTTCAAAGGTTCTTTTCGAGTTTAATAATACGAAAATGTAGAAGAAAATTATTTGAAAAATTTTTGTCAGTCCCAAATTCCCCAGCTTATGTCCGATTTTCCACCCACTGTTCCAAAGTCACCCCCACTGCTTTAAAGTTACTTCCACTGTCCCAAACTTACCCCACTGTCCTAAAATTACCTCCCTGTCCCAAAGTAATCCCCCTTACCAAAGTTGCCCCTATGGTGTTCCAAAGTATCCACATTTTATATTGTCCCACATTTTATATTGTAAATTCTACATGTGTATACATGGGAAATTGGACTTTTCCACTAAATTGTTACGACCCTCTTCAAAGCTCCCCGCGTCACACTTACAGACCCCTCACGGCACACTTGAGTGTTTTAAAAACATGTATTTTGTTTAATGTTTTCTTAGTCCTTGCTACTAATAAAGTGAATTGTGGGTACAAACATAACTGTTAATCATTTGTATAAAAGTTTCTTTACCTCCTTGTCGTTAAATTCAAGGATTTTCCTTTCATCGACTGGTACCACATTTTAGTTTTTCCTTATGCTAATTAAGCATTTCAAAATACATCCCATAATTTACTGTTAAAACTAGTAGAAAAATGTAAATTAAGGTGCGGTCTTTTGAACGCCTTTTGCTTCTGTTTCCAAACTGGGAATTCCCCATTCAAAAAATACTTTTGGCATTGTTTATTTTCATATCCGTGTGTTATATTTTTAAACTTTTTTAATATCTTAGGCGAGGAATTAACAGCATTTTTTTAAATCTGTATTTCTACCCAGAACATGTTTAAAATTACAGACCTTGGCACAAAATCACCTTTTTATTTGGTTTTCTACATATAATAATGTAATGTATAGCACTCCCTGGTGGATAAATAGATTTTAAGGGCGTATAAGCCATACTATGTTTCATATTATTTCTGAAAACAATATTGATGGTCATATGCCATATTACAAGTTTTAATGGTCAGTGAAAGGGGAATTGGACACAAGAAGAAATGTGTGGCTTTTATGTCCCATATATATACACCATATCATGTTCCATGTATACCATGTCGTGTTCCAGACAAAATGTCGTGCTACACACACAAAAAGTCTTGTTCCACACACAAAATGTCGTATTCCACACACTCCCAAGGCATGCTCCACACACCATGTCGTGTTCCACGTACAAAATGACATGTTACGCAAACAAAATGGCATGCTACACACACACACACACCATGTCGTGTTCCACACACAAAATGTGTTCCACTTACCCCATGTCGTGTTCCAAACATACCATGTATTCCACACACAAAATGCCGTGTTCCACACACACCATGACGTGTTCCACACACAAAATGATGTGTTCCACACACTTCAAGGCATGCTCCACACACCGTGTCGTGTTCCACTCACACCATGGCGTGTTCGACACACACTATGTCGTGTTTCACACACAAAATGGCGTGTTCCACACACACCATGTCGTGTTCCACACACAAAATGGCGTGTTCCACACACTCAAGGCATGCTCCACACACAAAATGGCGTGTTCCACACACAAAATGGCGTGTTCCACACACAAAATGGCGTGTTCCACACACTCAAGGCATGCTCCACACACAAAATGGCGTGTTCCACACACCATGTCGTGCTCCACACACAAAATGGCGTGTTCCGCACACCATGTCGTGCTCCACACAAACAATGACAAACATCATGGCATATGTATATGTCTGCCCAAATAATAAGTTAAAACAATTAACCTTGGAATAATTCCCCATATAAAAAAAAAAGGTAAGACAAGGTTAAGAAATCAAGTAGACTGCTGTTAAAAGGTGATTGTAAACGTAAGCGACAATGTCCTGGCCAAGGGCTACGTTTTGGTCATCTCTTCCTCAGTTCCAATGCACCCCAACTTCAAACAAAAAACAACCACAAACTGACTCCAAAACTGGTTTTGCCATAACAAAGACTCGCCAACTTTTAAATAATGATGATGATGATGATATGGCTGTGGCGAATCATCGATGAAATATTATACATGGCAATTGACATATTTGGTCAAGTCATCGCCATATCCACTGACCTTTGACCCCCATTTATATTCAATTCAACGATGGTCCAATAGTTTGGTCTAACATTGGGTAGGAAAATCAGACAAGTGAACATATTAGATGAAGATATATACATATAAGTGGATGTATAGCAATTTGTACTCTTACATACTCGGCACTATAAATTTATTCATTGCTCAAATTCATTCAATGTACCCAATTTCTGCCCAACACTGGGTAAGATATGTGCTTTTAATTTTATGAAATAAGGCCAATCATGAAGTTTGTTGATTAACCTTGCATGCGGTCACTGTGCCAAGCATTCAATATATTCAATGTATACAATTCGGCTAAAAAGCTCATTTGCATGGGCACAAATTAGCTTAATTCAATTCTGATCATGATTTATTATGTAAATTAATAGAAATAAATCTAAATAATTAAGTGCTTAAATAAAGCATAATTGCGTCTCATCATTTTGTTTTTTCTTATTGAATATTTGGGTCAAAGAATAGAATGTGAACATATGGGGCATAAAATAGAATATATCAACATAATATTGTATATGGGCATATATATATGGGATATAAAATGGCATTAGGACATGTATGGGGCATAACATGTCAAATGGACAAATGTCGGGCATAAAATAGAATATGAACATAAAATTGTATTAGGGCATAAATGGGATATAAAATGTCATAAGGACATTATATAGCCCTGGTGAAAAAAAACAATAGAGATTTCTATTGGTATCAATAAAAAAATTCTATTGTTTTTATTGGTTTCAATTGTTTTCTATTGTTCAGTCAATACAGCTAAACCATAGAAGTCAATAGAGCCAATACAAGTCAATACAGGAACCATAGAAAACAATTAAAATCAATAAAGTATCCAAATAACAATAGAAACCAATAAAAATCTTTATTGGTTTCTATTGCTTTTTCACCAGGGAGGGCATAAAATAGAACATATAGCAACATAAAATTGTATATGGGCATATATGGGATTTAAAATGGAATAAGGACATGTATGGGACATAACATGTCATATGGACAAATGGCCGGCATAAAACGGAATATGAACATAGGGGGCTTAACATTGCATACATAGTTCTATATAATTATTCCACAAAATACACTCTCCCTCCTCCTCATTTTGTGTACTTCTCTATCTAAACTGATCTAATATTCTAATGTGGTGAATAACCCCTCTATAATTATATAATCAGAAGGCAACACAATGGCCAGGTGAGCAACCATATCAAGCCCAGTCATCATCAGATAACACCTTAATGATCTCAAAACTTTGAAATTTTTAAGTTGATGTTATACATAATAATGTATATTCATGAGATCTGTTTAATATTTGAGTGATTTTTAGGCTATTAAAACACTAATTTAGAGTAATTTTCTTGCCTATCAAATGTCTTAAAAACTTAAATTGCCAAAAAAATAAACGAAAATAAGTTTGATGATTCAAAGTGTCTAAGCATACAATTAAGCCTTAAGGTTTTCATTTACACAATTTCATGTACTTTTTATATTTAATATAACTACATGTACGTGTTAATTGAAGGGTGGAAATTTAGCAATGGGTGTTGTCTGTATTTTTAAAAAATTATATTTAAAATTGTTATTTTTGACCGATCTGTTATTATATAATTACCGCAGGTGTTTAATGAGGTTTTTTTCTATAATGTGCCCTAGGTTGTTTGGATAATGATTCCACAATGTCATTAATGTAGTTTAAGTTAGGGTGGAAATATTATTTAAGGCCAATATACAGTATGGCAATATTTGGACATATCAGAGGATTGGGCAGTAATTTAGTACATTAAATGAATTTCATTGTATTCAAGAAATACGAGTACAATGCACTCAATTACGCAAATGTGGTGGAGAGTGGGTAGGAATAGGCCATTTTTCCCCTTTTTATTTTTTTAAATTATTCACAATTCATAAAACGTAACAATATTTATTAACAAATTTACTTTATGCTATTGTGAATATTGTGCACAGTGTTGAGCATATTTTCTTATTACTAAAATAAGAAAAATAATTGAAATTAAACAAAGATACAAAGAATTTTATCACACTAATTTTTGTGTGTGATTTATTTGCAATACAGTCGAACCTGCCTATCTCGAATTCCATGGGAAGGATTAAAATTTCGAGATAAACAGGTTGAAATGTCTATTGTTTTAGAATTCTTTTCATTATTGATTATATACATATTAAAAGAAAATACCTTTACGAACGACATTTTTTATTAATTTCAAGGAATACGTAATAACAGTGGCAAGCTTTTTAGCATACCTTCAACTTTGGAAATACATATAATAATCTTTTAAGGGTTTTTGGCGTCATCTCAAGAAAATTTGTAAGAAGTTGTAGTTGGAGAAACAAAATTTTTTACGTGCGTTATCTATTGAAGGAACACCGATTTTTGAAATTGTGGCTTGTTTGAAATTCGAGAAATAGAGGTTTTGGAAGAACATATTTCGAGATATACATGGAAAATACACTGAAATTAGATTGTAAAGGTAGGGAATTCCAGAAATCTCGAGATATACAGGGTTTCGAGATAATCAGATTCGAGATAGACAGGTTCTTTACCTTTTAGCAGGATTTTTTTTTTCCGAAAACTAATTAACAAACTACGTATTGAAAATTATACTAACAAATGCAAAATGTGTTAATTTTCCCACAATTTTGATCTTCCGCCACACAGAAAAGGCTGGGGATACTTCAGCATGATATCAAACTTTTGTAACAATGTTTATGACTCGTGTATCAGTAAATTTAAAACTCACGGTATTCTCCTTTCTTCACAAAAAATACATTTCAGCTTCTTCGATTTCATACACACATTATTTTTCTTGGCAAATTTCACCAACACAAAATCACCAGCTTTAACATCGAACAAAAAAAGAACTGTTTTGCACGTGCGTTAAGAACTGGTTCACGTGCTAAGAACTGGTTCACGTGCTAAGAACTGGTTCACGTGCTAAGAACTGGTTCACGTGCTAAGAACTAGTTCATGTGCTAAGAACTCCGGCACGTGCTAAATTTCTATAAGCAAAAATCTATTAAGTTCTGCAGCAATACATCCAAATGTAATTCAAATACTCCAATAAATATTGATAAAAAAGTTCATCAATTATTTAATTAAATTTTGGATTAAACTACTCCAAACATGTATTCTATGGAATATCAAGATTCCACTGCAATTGTAATCGGTACTCCTACTCATGAGTACAATTTGCTCGAGTCTGGTGTCATGCGGCATGACATGGATGGACCATAACGTAACAATTTGGAGTCTGACTGTGTATAAATTGCAGACATGTACCAGAAAGGTTGATTCCGTTGAAGTGAACTTGAAACAGGTTGAGGGTGCAAAGCCCTTAAATTTACAAGGTTGTTTGAAGAAGGGAGTTGAAAATTCCCTTTTTACGTTTGTCCGCTTCAAAAGTGCGATACCTACTCCTGAGGGGCTCAAATTTAACAATAGAAGGGAAAGTTTTCAGTTTGACCCCACAATCGGTCAAACAAAACTTCCTACACAATAAACATACCTAAGGATGTTGCCATACTACTCGTATTAGTGTGGTATCGATACTTTTCTTTCGATATTTATCCATTTGATCATATCGTTACTTTGTGGTCCATACATATGAATATTTGTAGTCCACCAATGGCTATTTGGCCCGTACGAGGCTATTTGGGCTTCACACATGACTATTTGTGGTTAATGCGTGGCTATTTGTGGTCCACATATGGCTATTTTTGGTTCATGCATTGGCTACTTGTGGCCCACACGTGACTATCTGTGGTCCATACATATGGCTATTTGTGCTTCACACATGACTATTTGTGTTCCACGCATATGGCTATTTGTGCTTCACACATGACTTTGTGTTCCATACATGTGGCTATATATATATATATGTAGTCCACATATGGCTATGTGTGGTCCACATATGACTATTTGTGGTCCATACATATGGCTTATTTGTTGTCCACCCATGGCTATTTGGGGCCCATACCTGATTATTTGTGGCCTGTACGTGGCTATTTGTCGTCCATGCATATGGCTATTTATGGTCCACACTTGACTATTTGTGGTCCATATACGTGGCTATTTGTGGTTCACACTCGACTATTTGTGTTCCATACTTATGGCTATTTGTGCTTCACATATGGCTATTTGTGTTTCACACATGACT
This sequence comes from Julus scanicus, assembly GCA_034698625.1. Taxonomy (NCBI): domain Eukaryota; kingdom Metazoa; phylum Arthropoda; class Diplopoda; order Julida; family Julidae; genus Julus; species Julus scanicus. The sequence goes on along the minus strand of JAQGBW010000736.1, from coordinate 1,460 downwards.
ATTTGTGTTTCACACATGTGGCTATATGTAGTCCACATATGGCTATTTGTGGTTCATGCATGTGGCTATTTGTGATCCACACGTGACTATCTGTGGTCCATACACATGCTTAATTGGGGTCCATACACATGGCTATTTGTGGCCCGGCCACACGTGGCTAGTTGTGGTCCATACATCGCCCAAACATGACTACATAATGTATGGCTCTTATGTGGTACATCAAGGGCCAAATATGCCCTACATATGGCTTATACTACATGTCCATGTATAGTCCTTAAGCAACTCGTACATATGTTTGTCAACCGGATGCCCTATTGTATAAATTTACAGGAGCTCAGAAAAAAAAGAGCAGATAATCAGAGTAGATATGACAATTACCCCTGTTGAAATGATTCGACCTTGTACAAGGTCAGACCGTGTGTAATCATGGTGAATGTGGACGTGAGGAGGGTTAATACACAGTATTGGGAAATCCCCAATGCCACAGAAGCCTACACTAAGTGTTATGTCTGCATACCATAACTATTCTTAGAAGCCATGAAAGGTTTTAAAGAGTTTAATGCCCTTTTTAAACTATTTCTACCTCTTAAGTTATAGACCAGAGGTCTTCAAACTCATAACCCTGGCGGAAGTTAACCCTCATGATAGCCCAATATGATGAGGTAGCTTATACCCAGGGCCCGGGATTTTTAGGGGCCCAGGCCTCCAGAATATATGTGAAAAAAATTTTAAATGTTAAAAATGACCTTTTGGAAATGTCATGAAAACTGAAAAACCAATTTTTTTTAAATTTTGCTATGGTATTTTGCTTTTCTATTGGGTTTAAGTCAGGTGACTGGGGAGGTGTAAGAAGACATCTTGGTGCATTATACAGCAACCACTCCCTGGTGATGTTGGATGTATGTTGATGATCAGCACCTGCCCAAAATATAGATTAACATTCTGGCATTCATATTTCCATCAATAAACGCAATATTTCCTACCTCAGATGATGCCATGCAATGCCAAAGCATTGCCAAAGCATTGCATGGCCACCTCCATGCTTAACTGTTGGGACTACATTCTTGGCTTCCAGGGCTGTGTTTTTGGACCTCCACACCCATCTTTTTCCATCACTACCAAACAAGTTAAACTTGCTTTCATCACAAAATATAACTTTGTCCCAAAAATCACCTGGATAATTTAAATATTCCTTGGCAAACTTCAGTCTTTCAGTTAAGCATGGAGGTGGCCATGTAATGCTTTGTGGTTGCATGGCATCATCTGGGGTAGGAAATATTGCGTTTATTGATGGAAATATGAATGTCAGAAAGTTACTATATTTTGGGCAGAAGCCTTTTTGAGTCTGTGGACAAATTAGGATTAAATGGATCATTTTAGTTTCTGAACTGAAATTGCAGCATATCCTTTGTGACGGACCCTCCAATAGGAGGCGCTACCGTAGTGGATGGTATCACACT
>JAQGBW010000735.1:0-35081 GCA_034698625.1 Julus scanicus | reverse complement strand
GTTAAATAATTACTTTTCAAGAACAAAAACTTTGCAAATATTTTCTTCTAAACTTGTGTCAGATCGCAGAAATTTTGTTTAATGAAAGAGTGCTGCATACAGCTTCTTTACAAATCAAAAGCATTAATTTGCTGATAAAACCTGATTTTACAAAGACGTTGTACCACTTTGTTTCGGTCTCCCCTACAGTATGTCCCAATTAAAGATTCACGAAGCATATCTTAGGACGTTGTGCCAACGGATTAATCTGAGACTTCTCTTTACATCTCCTTTCAACATGAGGTCTCCTTTAAAAGGTCCGTTGCACCATTCGTATCGTTTAACCTGATTCTTGGCATCCTTGAGCAAGTCCAATGGCAAGCATCTTGTATAGCTGTTGCCAAAGACGTCATTGAGAGTACGTCAACCTTGCAAGAAAGCTACAGCATTCTGTTCAGACAGACGTTTGCTGGTGCTTGATGGGGGAATCCCTTCCCTTACTCTTTTTTTTTCTTCATCCCTCCTCTTCTGTCATTATTTCCTGCAGTGTGCTACCACCACCATCACCACCACCACCTCCTCCTCCTCCTCCTCCTCCTTCTTCTTCTCCTCCTGATGCACTTTTTTTTCTTCCTTCAATGACCCCTTGTGCACCAACCGCCTTCCCCCATAGCTCTTTCCTAAACGCTCTTCCAGTCCATCTGTACCCAAGCAGTGATTCCCAACAGATCCAATAAAAACTGACCTTGTGACCATTCATTACACGAAGGCAAGCAAGGCCACTGGCCCTTAAAGTCAAGGGAGAGAAAGGAAGTTGCTAAAGGGAGACCTACACGTGTACTAGGAAAGCACTAAAGAGAAACTAGGCAATCACTGCACAACCAAAAGAAGCACCGGGAATCAAAAAATACGGAAATGCCGGATGGTCAAGCATGTATGGAATTGCTAGCCGTCTGGCCAACGAGCTGACCAACACAATAAAGTAGCACAAATTACGACGCTCTTGTCAGCGATGTGGAGATGCCAACAAATGTAAACCAACAACGATGTAAACAATGTAGTCTCAAAGCTGAATTTCAGGTAGCAGGCTGTTTCAACTAAATTTACTCAACTAAAATGGTACAACTAAAGGATTTAAAACTATGAAATGTTCAACTAAACAGATTTTCAACTAGGTTTATTAAACTAAACATCGATCAGGTGGTTTTTATTCTTCTGAGTTAGGTTAGCTGGTTAGGTTAGGTTAGTTAACATTTTTTTTGTTGTAAATATCAATTTATAAAAATTTAGGTGTAAATCATTAGTTGAACCAAATTTAGGGAATTTGTTTATAGTTGTAAAACTATAGTGGAATTTTTTTTTGTTGAAGAAATTTAGTTGAAATTGCATGACTCCTAGTCTCTAACCTGAATTTCAGTTACAAATTAATGTACAAGTTCATTTAAATTTAATAAAATTTTGATTAAAATTCGGTACTAAAGATTTGTCTCCAGAGGTTAATATTTTTAAAACAATTACGATGTTGCCACTAGATTGTTAGATAACTTTTGATAATTCCACTAAACATTTACATAATTATTGTGTAAATTTGTACGGGATAGTGTGGGGATATTTAGGAATGTATAAGTTCATTTAAATATAATAGAATTATGACTAAAATATGCTACTAAAGATTTGTCTCCAAAGGTTTCTAAAACAAATATGATGTTGCCACTAGATTGTTTGTTATATAACTTTTGAAAATTCCACTAACCATTTACATAATTATTGTTGGATAGTGTGTGGACATTTAGGAACACCAGTCCTTGGCCCAGTTCCACAAAAGTATGGTCTTGTACTTGTAGGGATATAGAGTGATACTTGTACAAACTTGTACACATTTACTAATAATTTACAAATTGCTGAGATTATTGTTGGAATGCCATACTACGAATCCATAATTTACAACTCCATATACTTGCAACTTGTACACTAATACTTGTACAGTTTTGTGGAATAGGGCCCTTATCTGGCAAAGTGCCATATTTCACATCATCCCAAATTACAAAAAATACACAAATAGTAATCTTGAATAAGCTGGACAAAACACGAGAAATTGTTTTCTAGTTGCTGTAAATTTATATTGGATAGTGTGGGCACATTTAGGAACACCAATCCTTAACTGGCAAAGTACCCCTCTTTACATCATCCCAAATTACAAAGTTTTCCTTGAGATTCTTCTTGGATTAGAAATTAATATAATCATTTAGCGATGCCAAACTGGCTGCGAAATGTTGATAAAGACCAGGAATTTGGTATTTCAGATCCGCTTGCCAGATTTAGATATCTTAAAAATATAGAGCTGATCGTTGAGAATATGAAAACACGTTTAAGTTTAGTGATGTCAGAATGCCCTACCTTTAATCCCGATGACTTTATCGTCACAAAATCCCATAACGATTTCATTTTATACATCTCAACATCTGCATAAAAGCAGTAGCTCGAAAATCCTCGTCTAGCAATTTGAGATATCAGCGAAAGATACAAGATTCATCCCTCAACATTTTGTTTCTGCGAGGGATATTTTTACGTACTTTTTACATTTTAAAAAAGCACAACCATCGCCCCTTTTAACACCCACCTATAGTGCACGGCCCCACTTGTTTTCCATAATGCCACACATGGAGTTTGCTCCTATTTTCGGTGGCAACTTAGAGATAAGGGGTGACAAACTTGACACTGGATAAAGTGACTTGTTAGAAGATAAGGGTACCAACGCAAAAATACATCAAACACAACTCCTAAAAAAGGTTTTGAAAAAAAAAAAGCATGGAAACAAAAGAAATGGTAGCACGGGAGGACCTCCCAAGAGATCAAACTGGGCGCCTCAACACTGACTCATCTATAGTTGAAACATTAAAATGTATTTTATTTTTAGTCACTAACGCTAAAACGTTACATAAAACATCAGTTTTGATACAACAACTTATAATTTTTCATTTCCAAATGTTCTCTTATAGTTTTGCATTTTTTCCATGCATGGGACTAATTTTCATGATAATATACGAGGGGCGGTCAAAATGTCTTGCATATTCGTTTATAACAAATTACCTGCTCTTTAAAAGGGCTACATGTTCTCTTATAATTTTAAATTTTTTCAATGCATAGGACTAATGTTAATGATAATTATACGAATTGCGGTCAAAATGTCTTGCATATTCGTTTATTATTTGAAAACCATATGTCGTATAAAATATCTGAAATAGCCATTTTAAAGAGCAGGAAATTCTGGTCCTAAATTTAAAAATTACAAATTACCTGCTCTTTAAAATGGCTATTTCAGTTTTTTTGTACGACATATGGTTTTTGAATAATAAACGAATATGCAGCACATTTTGACCGCCCCTCGTAGTTGTGCAAGAATTATACAATGAAATATTTCAAACATCACCGTTTTTGGACAATGTGACATATTAAAATAAACGAGGTCGAGGTAAAAAATACGTTTATAAAATTTGGAGGAAAATAAATGAATGAAAAAGCTATATTTTGTTCGGTTGTGTATATTGCCAATGTAACATTTGTATGTTAAACAATTTATGAATGCCATAGACTGAAATTGTCTTCTTTTTATGGTCAACAACCTTCAATTTTTTGGCTAACATTTAGCAAAAATAATGCAGTAAAATTGAAAGCAAAAATAACAAAAATCTATTTGTCGAATATAGAGAAAAAATCCTAACCGCTTATATACTATTAACGACCGTTACGATTATTGATTTGGTCAGTTTCAATAATGACCACGAAAGACCATTATCCTATTAAGAAATAATAATACTAAAAAAAAAACAAGTTATGTAGCCCCATACATATGTTCACCGTATATGCAAAATAATTTTCCAATATAAAACCTATTTTTAATGGAAAATTATAATGCTTTGGGGGGAGTCATGGATTATTTTTTTTTAAATATAGGGATAGGCTAATAAACTATTACCGGTTATCAATAAATACATAGCTGAATAAAACCCCACGCTCAATTTTGAAAATAAATTAGCCAAAAGTGGGGTTGAAATTCTTATTTCGTGACCACAAATAAGTCAGTTTTTCTTTGAATTTTTTACTGGACAATAATTACTTAATGGTTACTAACATAAATGCTAAATATTAATGTTTTTACCCAAAGATTAACAATTATTGTAAATAGCCCCGCAAAGGGGGAAAATAATTTATAGACCTCCATTTTGAAGATAGAAAAATTTCGTATCCATACATATAAAATGTGAGGGTTTTTTTTTTTTTTTTTTCTAATTGGTCCCTATTGACTGGGAATTTTTAAAACTGAATGACGGTGAAAATATGCCATCGTTTTAGTAGTTTGGGAAACTTTCATAAACAGATTATGGTATTGTCTGAATATGGCATTTTTTTTTCCTGGTCAGCATGACAATGCAGGTTTGAAACCCCTAGACATTCGGTCATTTATTATTTCTTTCCTTATGTTTTTTATACACAAATTCAAACAATGATAAATGATAAAGAAAGTCAATTTTCAATTTCCTCTAAATTCGATTACTTTCAAATTGATACTTTTTTAATACTGCAATGGAGGGCAGGTTTCACTCAAGTAACATAAATTGAAAAAGCAGTCGATTGTTTTATTAATGACGTTGAATAATATTTTAAAATATTTTTGTTAATCCTCATGTTAATATTAAAATTAAGTAATAGTTAAAATTAAAAAAATTTTATAACGAAACAATGAAGGATTTGTGATCCAAATTGTTTAACTACATGCAATATATAAATATCAAGTATTTGAACTGTTGTAAAATAATTGTGACATAATGATACTTATATTTAAAACTTAGTAACTTTATATTTATGCAAGATAAATGAGAAACTTATAGAATATTACATACACTCTTGTTATACTCTTGTAACATTTTTTTTTAAAATTCTAAGATGGCACCGAATCATATCATAGTAAGTTATCAAATCATTCAATTGTAGTATGCCCAGTAATTTATAATCATGTCATTGAAAAGTTCATTATTTTTACTTATTTGTTATTGTTCGCAAACGAACAATGAGATTTCTTCGAAACCGTGTAATTCTCGTATTTATATCAGATAGTAAAAATGATAATTGTAACATTGTAAAAATCAAATTCATGCTTTAATTCGATTATACTCCAAATTTTTTTAGTCATTAATTGCCGACAACTTAACAAATGTTCGAGTATATCTTTCTAAAAACAATGAAATTTTCTTTTTTATTTTTGCGTATAATCGAGTAGCCTCATTTGCAGAAAATTATTGAGAAAACAGATAAAAACCAAATCACGAAAATTATTGTTTAGAAAATAATGTCTTTATAATAGATATAATTAGAAACGATTATGGGCTAACTGAAGAAACTATCTCACGATCACAGATATTATTGCTAAAACACTTAAAACGCAAAAGTCTAATAATGAACTTTGATTTAGGTTAGAGCAAACAAAACTTGCTATTAAATAATTGATTTAAAAAGTCAAAAAATACAATAAAGCTATATGGTTCGAGTTGTAAATTACTGTAATTATGTTAATGTAGATTATTATGCATGCACGAATATGGTTGACCAATTTACAAAATACGTGGTAAAACAATTTAGATGAAATATTATTAAGATAACAATTGTTTCAAATGTTTCGATAGGAAACAACACCAAAATATTTTGTTATGTGACACTATAAAATCTGTACTTCAGGTAATAATGTGACCCACACCCAAAGGCGCTTCATCCCCTTCATAGTTAGAATATAAATTAAATAATGAACATTGGAGAGTTCCTCCTTAAGGGAACTTTTAAGGACCACACCTGAGACCCCTCTTCTGCAAATTAAATCAAATAAGGATGTTAAAAAATGTGAAAATGAAATTTATCTGGCCTCTATTCAGTCTAAAATCGTGCTTATGATCCAAGGTGAATAACATTTTCTCAATAAAAATTCTTGTTTTCGATGGAAATAACTTTATATTCTTCAATTGGTAACCCATGATTGAAAATGGCGAATTGAAAAGAAGGTATTCACCTCGGGGCTCTGTTGTAAATTGAATAATACCGCTTTTTATTTAAAAAAATGTACCTTAAATTCCAAGAATGGGATATGAACGCATGTCCATCTGGTCAGCATTTAAATACGATTGAAAAAATATATTCGCTTAAAAAAATCCTGTTTCTGTACAAATTATGGAACGAGGTGACAGGAAGTACATTTTATATGATCTGTGACGTCACAGTTTATGTTAAGGGGGATTATAACCCTATCACTTTGAATGGGAAAATTTGCAAAGACACTCACAGTCATACAAAAAAAAGAGTAAATAAAAATTAAGTTATTTAAAATAGCTTTATAAATCAGTAAGGTACTGATCGTGTCATTTTTTACATTAAAATAGTAGATTGTTTTAAATTAAATTATTATTTGAATTTTTGCACTCACAACTTGCCTATCTCATGCTGCCACCTGCTGGCAGCGTGTGCAAAATAACTGACATTTTTCAAACTTTTATATTAATTTTACAAAAATCTACCATTTCGAAGTGAAGAACAACAATATGAGGCCCTTGCTGATCCATGAAGCCACCCCAAACAATTCTCACCCCCACCCAAACATCCCTCATTCAACTATGAGTATCTTTGGAAGCCTGACCCATTGAAAAGGATAAGGTTGTAATCCCTCTTAAAATAAATTGTTCACATATATAACTTATTGTTGTATACAAATAAACAGCTAGTTTTGTAAGCCTTTGAAGCCCCAAATTCCAAGATGTCACATTGAAGATAGCCCAAGATCCCGAATCCAGAACAAAGATGAGTGAGGTGCACCTGTAGCAGCTCTTCCACGTTGTGCCCAAATCAAGATGGCGTCTGCACCTTGACCACAGAGCATTGTTAACCATGTAACACCTCGCCAGAGGACGTAATTTAGGCGGATGTGTGGACAGCAGTGCAACAAAGTAAATTTGTAGGGGGGAATAAATGAGCGATCGAGGCGGTCAGGGGGAAAACAATCTCACCTTTTAGGTATGCAAATGAGCGTCTCATGGCGGCCTAATCGGAATTGGCGATCCTAACCACTACATAAATTTGTTAGCACCTTCGGTTTGAACGAGCCCACCTGTTTAGGGTCTCATATTTCTTCATTACCCCCGCCTCGCTAGGTGGAGTTCAATAAGCAAAAATGCTCCCCAAAGGGAAACTTCCTGTCCTAAGACAAAGATTTTTTCGGTGAACACAATACGGTGTGAAATTCCTCCGTTTTATTCACTGCACTTACCAGCAATAATTTTTAACTGCAAAAACAAGGAGTGGTCAAGAAGAGAGAGAGAGAAAATAAAAGCAGGACATAATGGCAAAATAAATAAAAACACCCCCGTGGGTGGCGCACTGGTCAGTGCAGGTGCATCATGAATAACACCTCTTAAGAGGGCCTATTAATGGGCTTCGTCTTGGCCAGGTCAAAGTGTCATTGTTGTTTCTACGAGTTGATGAAAAATCTCCACTCAGCGAGACACAATGGGTCATCCCAAACATTATTACAATCGCTCATGAATCCCCCCTTCTCCCCCCACCTTTTCAACCATTTCGAGAGCGAAATTGGGAAAATGTAAAATAGCACGTTTTTTACTGAAAATAATTCCTTGACTAATGATTATGAGATTTCTAAAGGTTGACTTCAGGTGCTCATATGTGGCACACTTAGCCTTCAGGGGGTGAATCTTTAGCCTCTTGGGGTTTTTGAGAAAATTTAGTTTGGCTAAATTAGTCAATTGAAATGCAATATTAAAAAGTAAATAATTTAATGGAGACAAATTAGAGAAAATGGCACTGATGGTAACCGTAGAAACCGATGGAAACCGGGGCACAGTGGTACAACGTGTTTATAAAACCAGGTTCTATCAGCAACCCAATGTTTTTGATTTGCAAAAAAGCTGTGTGCAGCACTCTTTCATTAACCAAAATTTCTGCGATCTGACACAAGTACAGAAGAAAATATTTGAACTAAAGTTTTTGTTCTTGAAAAGTAATTATTCAACTCGCAATTGGATTTTTATTCTAGGTGTAATTATAAAACATCAGTAATGCTGCAATATACCATTGACGAGTGTATATATCCAGCTATAATTTCAAACTAAAGTTTATGTTAATTAGCCACGTGGTCAGCTGTAAGGTCTTATTCAAATCAAATTGGTTAAACGGGGTACAGATGACCACAACATTATGGGGTACAGTGGAACATGTCCCACCATTCCCCAATTAATGTTTATGGGAAATAATTTTATATTTTCTCGTTATTCATAACTTTAAATAAAAACCATGTTTAAATTTGTTTTAATGTAAAAATGGTTCACAATCACAGAAAAAACTCACATTTGGACGAGTAAGCAGTGAAAAAATGAAAACTGCTGTAATTACGGTTAATTTTAATCGTTTTTGTAATTTATATTTTGAATTTTAAATTGACGTGCTGAATTAAACACAATTAATCAATGTGGTGTTCTTTTTCTTGTAAATTTTGTCTTAATTTCGCGTGGACCACTGTACCCCATGCCATGCCCCACTGTGCCCTGGCATAGGGGCACAGTGTAACAGTCTGCGTAACCAACTTGAATCTTTTATAGAAAAAAAACTAGTAGCTCCAAAACGATGACAAAATGTATATAGATCCTGAAGGCTTGTATATTACTGTGTCATGCTTTTAAAATGCTACAAGTTCAATATTTTTCCCAAAAAAAAAATGAATTCTAAAATGTGTACCCACTGTGCCCCGGTCTTCTCTATTGTTTCCAAATAAATATGAATGTTACTTAAAATTTACTTCAAAAGACGTTTGAATTCTTTCCAAATTGGCAAATTGTCAATATTGGTGTCCTAATTTTGTATCAAAAATCCTTATTTTTCTAGGAAAGTACAAATTGCATAATTGATAGTAAATTGTTTTGCTATTCGGTTTCTGGGAAACTTGCCCGCCTTTAACCTCTATTGTCAGACCATATTAACGCCTGGTGCATTTACACACAAGTTGCTTAGCAACATGGCGCCCAAAGTCAGAGAGTTTTTGCCTTTTTTGCCTACAAAATAACTCAATAATCGAGGCAAAAACATCCTGTATATACCAATAACCAGGGAAAAATCACGGAAAAGTTCACTAGCTCGCTTTTATCTGCTTGTAATTTTCATGGCAATGTGCATGAACCCTTGAAAGGACAAAAAAGTTATGTTTATGACACCCACATTTTTAATTTCTTTTGGGGGAGGTTAAAGTATTGCCAGCTTGTGATGATTACTTGATAAGGATCGATCGACAGAATTCATAAAAAAATATAACAATTCTAAAACTACAGTCTAGACAATTTTGGTTTTTTTTTTGCCGTGACTTTCCTGAGATTTAATGCAATTTTGTATTTTCTAAAGTGATGAGAAACTTTGATATGATAGTGGAATTGTGTAAAATGTAACTGAAAACTGAACCAACAATTTCCTATTTTACATGTTGCACCATCATGTAAAACGAAATTGATACAACAATAATGTAACTTTAATGTTAAAAACGTGTGGCAATATGACAAAATCCATTTTTTTAAAGTTAAGCCTTCTAAAAATTTGAAATTGTTCTCTACAATTGCATAAAATGTAGTTAAATCATTTTTTTTAAATTTAATTTTAATTGAATTGAGTTGTGTCACTGTATTTTAACTTCTCAAAACAAGTAACAACACGTTTGCTTGACTGAAGACATGGATGACTCAAGTGTAGCCTCCTCATCCCTAATAAGTTTATTTAAATTACATGTATTTATATAGCTTCCCAAGTGCATGTCCATAAATTTCTTATATCTATGTTTGTTTTTTAATTACAATCATAATTATTGGCAATCATGGCAGTGATAATTCGTGATATGTATCCTTAACAATTAAAACATGTTTTAAGTCAATTTATTGGATGAAAATCTAGACTGCCAGAAAAGCAAATATCTTCATCACAACATCTTCACCCTGACAGCCTCGTTCTATCCTGTTAACGCTGTGTGGACTCCTAGGTGGCACTACCATACAATGCCAATCGATAGACGAGGATGCTGAGAATTTGAAGATTTTCATACACAGTACAATATGTGAATTTGTGCAATATTCGCAAAAAGGTTGTCAAAATCTCCTACATATTGACTTCAAACGTGTTGTATCATATCATATGAAATATAATTTCAGATTAATTAATCAGCATATATTTGTTAAAATTGCATATATTTCCCAGATTTAATATTATATCATATCATATATATATATATATATATATATATATATATATATATATATATACCACCCATAACGGTTAAACTCGTTAATAGCTGCTAAGGGCGTCATTTCGTTATTAAATCACTGTTCAAAAATTATTTTTTTCTACTGAAAATAGGCAATTAATATCACATTTTAGGTGCAATTTCCTAGTTTTCTGTAACCTATAGCAATGGGAGTGAGTGCGTGCTTTCAATACAGTTTCATCATGATTTATACATTGAGCCATCCAATGTTTGCTAATTTATTTACTTATTTTAGGGGCGATTATAAGCTTATGCCTTCGTCTGAAACAGAAGACAGTATAATAACAGGTGTAATCGTTGCTTGGTCAAAGGTTAAAGCACTGCTATAATTCATTAAAAAAATGCTCACAGGTGTTATTTCCTTTGAAGAGTATTAAAATAGCGCTAATGATAATCAGCGATGAAGGCTTTGGGCTATCCCTAAAAATCTTCTGATTTTTAACGAGTTTCGGTTGGTAGTCATTTGCCCTAAATATGACAGGTTGATTATTAATAGCACAACTGGTAATTAGAATTAAAAACAAAATATATAATTACCACAAATGGGCGACAACAGACCCATCTACATACTCAGATTTTATCCTCTCCCCTACCTCATCCTCCTCCTCCTTCTTGTACATCCCATTGGAATGTTTCGGTTTGCACTGGAGGCTACGTATAGTACTTTTCCAAAATTTATATACACAATATCTATGTATTATACAAAAAAAAACCTGTTTTAATTTCTAAAGACCGTTAACGAAGGTATGCGAATTTTCATCCTCTAATTTTTACGAAGTAAACAATATTTTAAGCCTAGAAAACCTAGCCTCGAAGCAAGTTCGGCTATTTGCATCGTAAGCTGCACGCGCGTTCTATCGATCAGCACGTGCGCAATTGAAGTTGCACGTGCATTCTGTTCCTAATTCCGGTATTCCGATTTAAAATTCTTTTAATAGAAGCTTCCGATGTTGATAAAAGGCAATAGTTTGCGATAATTAACGCCTGTTTCCATGCAGTCTGGATATCTTTTGCTTAATATATAATAATTTAACTGCCTTGAGGTTAAGAATATAGCATCATCTACAAGGGATTTACAAGAGTTACAAATTCTGTGATGTATTCTGTAATGTAAAACGAATGTTTCCAGTCTGGATAACTAATGCTTAATGTAAGAATTGTTCTGCCTTGAGATTATAGGAATACCATCATTTACAAGATTTACAAGATTTTACAAGATTTGCAAACTCTGTAATGTATTCTGTAACGTATAACGCCTGTTTCCAGTCTGGATACATATTGCCTAATATAAGAATTGTTCCGTCTTGAAATCATAGGAATACCCTTATTTACAAGATTTACAAGCTTTTACAAGATCTACAAACTCTGTAATGTATTTGTGTTCCGTATTTTTGCAATGAAATCCTAAAAAAAAAAAGAATGAATCGAGCCGGATTCGAACTCGAACTCGAGCTGGCACGCGCGCGCATGGCGATCTCAGCGCCACCACTCCGTTCCATCCCCTCGAACTCCCTGCAAGCACCGCGCGTCAGGCCTAATTGAGGCATGCGCAACACATTGCAATTAATTTTTGAATAATTAATTAGAGCAATAAAAATCCATCCAGTTTTCATTGATGCCCGTTATTTTTAGACTCGCCTTTCGGACGCGTGTGTGCATTAACACGTTTTCGAAGCTGCGTTCAGATTGATTACGAACGACGAGCGTAACGTACACACACACGAGTACGGGGTAAAAGCAGCAGCCAATGTTTACGGGCGTTAAAAAATCGAAATCCTAACTCAGTTTAAAGTTGGCATTACCATAATCAGACGGTGTTTCCTATAGTCTGTCTATTATTCCGCTTAAAACTTCACGGATTTTTATCGCTTTTCAAACAGTTGTTTTCGCTTACTATATTCAACGTGTTCGAATCGGTACGTGGGTTTTAAACTTTTTGGCTTTTTTTTTCAAAGTGACATATAAACACAGATGCCATTTCGATTTGTACCCACCCGTGGGTAACTTGGATATCATCCCCCAGTCAGTGGAAAAATCACCGATTTCATAAAACAACAAAGGATTAAAAATTCTAGCGTGATAACAGTCGCCGGACTTTTGGTGAGAAGCACGCGGCTTTTGATGCTTACCAGCGCGGCATAGCCACAAGCCAGATATCCGGGATCAGCAGCGCCGCAGCGTCTGACATTTTAGCCGTCTTTGGAGCGACTGGGAACGGCGACGTTGAAGGGACATTCGCGCACTACTTATCGTCTGCTTTTTTCGTGCTTTTTACGCGGTATTTTTTTTTTTATTTTTTTTTTCGCAACTTAAGTGCGTGGTGTCTCGTGTGTTACATAAACACATCGTAACTCCTTAACAGTGACCACTGGCTATCTTTATCCTAGAAGTGAGGATCGACGACTCGAATCTCGGACTTTCGGTAGGCCTACTTTTAACATGGTTTTTTTTTATCCCACTTGCATGTAACAGTGTGTCTGCGTTGCCATGTGACTGGGCTCAGTGAGGAAAACTCCTCCCCCTGACCAGCACTTACCATCGTACAGCTTGTATGGATTTGAGGGGGGTGGTAGCAGTGGCTACTACTAAAGGACACTTTATGAAGGGGTTACCTGTCGGGATGGACCTTGGGGCTCTCTCAGGATCAAAGATTATTGTTTATGGATACCGTTTATGGACGACCCCACATCCATCAATTTACAGAATACCGAAATCCCATTGGTCAGTTCGTAGGGGATTACCTATTTTGTGATTGATTTTCCATCAGTTAGGGGATTGAAGACTACGTTTATGTTGGACCCTAACATCTACTCAAATAGTAGTGGATTTCTTTGTAATTGACTACAAAATGGTCATTTTGTTGAATGAAATTCAGAATGGACTACACGAATCTTTATTCTAGACGTGGGAGATATTTTTAGTTGCATTTATGCTTGGCCCCTATAAAGAATTTTCGACTTTATAGGGCATTTATGAGTGGCCCACGTATTAGGGGAACTTCCATTGTAGTCGACTTGTTCTGACAGTTATCATTTTTTTATGATCCTCAATTTGTTAGCTTTGTTAAGGAATTTATCATATTTTTTGTTGTTGTTTATGAAAGACCCGTATTGATGAAAGACACGGTACTTACAAATTATCTCAATTTATTATTTTATGATGTTTTTTATTATTTTCTAAAATAATTTATTTGTGGGGGTGAGTACTGTCTGGGGGCCAGTTTACTGTCTGTTTACTGACTGTTTAGTTTACAAATTACTTCAAGTTGATCTTCAAGACAAATTATTCCTTGCTGGGAACATAACCCTAAATCCTTAAAATTTCATCGAAGGACTAGTCGCGGGCAACATGTGGAACCAATTGTTTGTTTGTTTGTTTGTTTGTTGATTTTTAACTTTGGCCTATTTCTGAAATTAAGGCTAAACACAAACGCCAGGGGATGAGCCTTCATTACCTACCTGGGGAATTTTGCCTACGAGTGGGGGAAGGACTTCCACCCCCATTTCAGGGGTCTTTGACGTGGAACTAATTGTAAAATTGTAAAATATTATCAAATATTAACAAAATAAGAAAATGAATAAGAAAAAGTTGCAGACTGTGCCTGTAAGAAATTCTTTAAAAAAATGTCAAGTGTTTGACATTTCAGAATCTTGAACCCCCTTATTGTAAACCTAGGCTACCTATCAGCATGTGCTGGATTAATTTACTTGACCCATTATACATATTTTCTATCAACAAATTGTACGTTGTTTGAAAGGTTTGCTAATTTCTTCAAAAACAAAACAATTACTTGTTAATTCTTGCTTGGCTGTACCCATTTCGTAATCCAGGTATTCACTCAACATGAGTGAAACTTTCGATTGCTGCTTCGGATCAATATTAATTAAAGCCTAATTGGCCACTTGTAATGCTTTTATAATTTAATTAGGGGTTTTAATAATTAATTAAGGAGGAGTCACACCTGAAACTGTCGCTAACACGTAAAAAAATTGGTGGAAAATGCAGCAATTTACGTGTCACGCATTGATTTGAACAGTTTTGATTTTATTTTCCTTCTTAAGTGAATACAATAATTAAAATTGATTACTTGAAACAATATTTAATATTTAATCGTAAATTGAGCCATTGAAAGTCATTCAGTTTCATAGTACAGGATGTCAGAAAACGTTGACCTGAATTACTTTTATTTTTTCATTATTTTGAGCATCGGCATTACGTATATAGTTTTTCTTCTAAGTAATAAATATATAAATGCGAGGCAATATAAATGAAATGCAAAAAATAAGAGCAGAAAATTCAATTTTCACATATTTTGGACACCCTGTATATCGTGTGATTCGTGACGCTGTGAATTGCAACAAGTATGCTAAAGAATAGAAATACAAGGTGTCCTTAACACATTTTCTTCTTGTTTTATGTAAATAAATTACCCTCATACTGTAATCCCAATATTAGTTTTTCCCACATCATAACGTCCATGATCATTTAAGAATTTCCATAAATTTGGATGAAACATTTTTTTTTAAAGTTTAAATTACTATATAATAATTTATCTTATTCCAATATTCTGGAATAATAATGATTGTCCATCTTTGTACAGTAGAACCTGTCTAAATGCATCCTGTGCAAATGAATAACCTCTCTAAATGCAAAAAATGTGCTTCCATGTAAAAATGAATAAACCTCCCTAAACTAATACTGAATAATTTGTAATGGCTTCAATGATTTTTTTTTCAAATTCAAATCGCAAGAACAGCAGCACGTTCTTCGTAGCACGTGCTTGGCGTGCATGTGACGCGCGTGGAGGCGTTCCAAATCCAACAATTCTAAAATGTCTAAATTTCAGCCCTAAAATGGCGCCCAATAGCTAGTGACTAATTTAGGATTAAAGCAAGGGGAAATTCCCTATTTGACAGCTGTATGTGCGCATGTCTGTTGATGGACCTGTCTAAACGCATAACCTGTTTACATGCATACTTTTCACAAAACAAATTCTAAATAACAATTTTGTATTAATGTATAATTTGTTTTTTCCAAATTCAAATCGCAAGAACAACAGCACGTTCTTCGTGGCGCGTGCTTGACGTGCATGTGACGCGCGCGGAGGCGTTCCATATCCAACAATTCTAAAATGCATATATTTCACCGGTCCGAAGAATATGCATTTAGACAGGTGCGACAGTGGTGGAAATTTGCATTAATCTGAGATTAATTTAAATAAGAGCTGTGCATTCGGCCAAATCCGTTTCTTTTAATTTGCAATTAATCAGCCATCCTGCATTGGTGCCAGACACCGAAAATATAGCCCATCGCCTTGTATTGCACAGACATGTTTAACAAAATTTCCCATGTAATTAATGCGCAGCTATATTATGTCTTCACACGCACTAATTACCAGAAAAAAGCAACTTGGAGCGGAAATTAATTATAATTTGCTTTCCATGCATGGAGTCTAATTGAGGATTAAATGTGGCTGTGAGGATATTCAGATATAGAACTTATAACGTATCAATATCGCGATCTTAATTTCCTTTCCTAGGCCTAAATACTCGCAATCTGGTTAAACGAGATTAATTAATGTCCCGCAAGCCTAATCTGAAATTGGCCTTGTGGGACAAGAGGTTGATGCCTTAGAAACACTGACGAGTATGTAACATTTGTTTTAACAATTCATATTTAGTGCTGAGCTAAACCATATTTCTGACAATTTTATTGAACTAAGACATGTTGAAACATACAATGATTTTGTTATCCTACTGAAATATATCCATTTAGACAGGTTGATTTATACACGGGTTATCAAGTGGGGATATTGCACCATTTTGTGCTTTTAGAGAGGTTATCCATTTGCACAGGATGCATTTCGACAGGTTTATTTTTGCAGGGGTTACCAAATAGAGACTGCACCATTTTATGCTTTTAGAGGTTTTTCATTTACACAGGATTCATTTAGACAGGTCTTACTGTATAGAGTACGATTCCACTGCAATCTAAATCAGTAATCCTACTGAAAAAATCCATTTAGACAGGTTGATTTATACACGGGTTATCAAGTGGAGATATCGCACCATTTTATGCTTTTAGAAAGGTTGTTCATTTACACACGGGTTGCCAAGTGGGGTACGCATCAGTTTATGCTTTTAGAGAGGTTTATCATTTATACTGGAGCATTTGGCAAGGTTCTACTGTATAGAGTATGATTTCACTGCAATCGTAATCAGTACAGTAGAACCTGCCTAAATGAATATGCATGGGACTGGTGAAAAATATGCATTTAGACAGGTTCATTTATACACGGATTACCAATTGGGGACCCGCACCATTTTATGCTTTTAGAGAGGTTGTTCATTTGCACAGATTGCATTTAGACAGGTTGGTTTATACACTGGTTACCAAGTGGGAACCCTCAACATTTTATGCTTCTAGAGAGGTTTTTCATTTACACAGGTTCAACTGTACTCCTGCTGGTGTGTACAATTTTCCCAAATGTGAAATAGTGAGTGCCCCAGCCTCCAAGGAGGGTCACGTGGGTGGTGTTCTTCCTATTCTAATCCTTGTTTTTGACCTGTGAAACCTATCCATTTAGACAGATTCATTTATACGCGGGTTATCAAGTGGGGACCCTCAACATTTTATGCTTTTAGACAGGTTGATTTATACACGGGCTAACAAGTCGGGACCCTCAACATTTTATGCTTTTAGACAGGTTGATTTATACACGTGCTAACAAGTGGGGACCCTCAACATTTTATGCTTTTATAGAGGTTTTTCATTTACACAGGATAGGTTCAACTGTACTCCTGCCAGCGTGTACCATTTTCCTAAATGTGGTCTAGTGAGTGTCCCAGCCTCCAAGGAGGGTCACGTGGGTGGTGTTCTTCCTATTCTAATCCTTGTTTTCGACCTGTGAAAAATATGCTTTTAGACAGGTTTATTTATACACGTACGGGTTACCAAGTGGGGACCCTCAACATTTTATGCTTTTAGAGAGGTTTTTCATTTACACAGGATAGGTTCAACTGTACTCCTGCCGGTGTGTGCAATTTTCCCAAATGTGGTATAGTGATTGCCCCAGCCTCCATGAGGAGGGTCACGTGGGTGGTGTTCTTCTAATCCTTGTTTTTTGACCTGGGTCTCCGGTCGTTATGTTAATGCTGGGTAATGACGAAATGCGGCAGCTAATGAAATGCAGGCGAGTGACGCTTGATCGACACTACGGAGTCCTGCCCAGGCCGCGATCATTGCTGTTATAGTAATTGTAGGCAGAAAGAGAGGGAGGAAAAGAGCAGCCAAACGGCATCATGCATATGAGCGGCGGTAGAGGTAGCGAGCGGCGGCGCCGGGACTCCACGGAATAATCAAAACGTGTATTCGGAATGTACTCGCCAGGGGTCGCGATCGGCGACAGTGACCTACACGCGATTCTTGTGATCTAGTTTTCGGTGGTGGGGTGTTCGAGTGCTGCTCCAGGGTTCAAAGTTCGAGGGAGGTGCCGTTCAAAATTTTCAACGCCAACTTTGGTTTTGGGCTCCTGACTGTCCTGCCTTTGACGTCATCAACTTACGAGGAGGCTGCAGCAGGAGCTATCACCTGACATCATCACTAAAATCTTTAAAGAACTTGCTAACAAAATATTTTTATGGGGAAATAACCTCTCAGAGGGACCTCTCAGTTATCCCCCCTCAATAAGCATCTGCTGTTTGCCTCTGATGTCAACACATTATAAGGAGGTAATAGAATTTCCCTGACTTGGGACTTCACCCCCCTCCCCCATCCTTCCCCTCCCACTTATGAATGAGGCTACTGTGCTACGTAATCAAAATGGCCGCACTTTATCCCCCCTCCCCTCCTCCTCCTCCCCATCCTCCTTCACTCCCCCCCATCCTCCTCCCCCCCTCCACCTCCTCCTCCACCTCCCCCTCCTCCTTCTCTCTCCTCCTCCTCCCCCCTCCTCCTCCTCCTCCTCCTCCCCCTCCTCGTCCTCCCCCTCCTCCTCCTCCAACAGGCACTGACTGAAAACTGGACCATCTTTTTTTAAGTGCTCGACCCTTTGACTTGCTCTTGGATTACCCCCCATATTTTACATCCCCCCCCCCATATTTTAAGGGGTATTTGGATTGATAATCATCATCATCATCAATATTTGGAATTCATGACCACTCTTACTAGATCAGTGTAGTAATATGAAATTGACCACAATTTTGGATATATCCTCAAAATAGATGTTTTTCTCCCCGGGTCAGGTCCACAGTAGCAAAACTAAAAATTTCTTATAAAAACATTGAAATGTTTTTCGTTCTGCTTGAAGGTTCATCCCAACCGGTTGCGACCATATGGCACTGCGTTTTGTATAGCGCTCCTGCCTGGGACTATACTGTGCTAGCACTGTGCAAGTTCATGGACTCTTATGAAGAGATTGATCATCTGTGAGAGGGTATTCTTGAGGTAAGAAAAAGTATTCATGTCTTGTTTTTTTTTTCTTCTTGCTTGATCTTTTGCTTCCTCCCAGTTTTCTTAAAGTACCTTGACACTTTTCCATCGACTTTTCTTAGCTAGTGTCTGCTTGTCCTCTTTTGTGCTCATAAGCAAGCTGTTGTCTCATAGAGATGTTATATAGCCGCGTTTTCACCAGTTTTAACATATTATACAAAATGGCGTTTCGCATCTACAATTTTAAAAGTGAACGGCTGGCTGTTTGTGGGAGATGTGTTTTTTTGAAAATCGATAGCTAGAAACGATGATTTATATGACCAGGGTTTCCTCACTGGCATTATAGCCTGGGCGAAAATGTCCAGATTTGCACAAAAGCTAGGCTCGTATTTGCATAGGAAAAGCACCGAGAAAATTTTTCGGTAATGAAACGAATATCGATCATAATGACGTTGATAAAGGGCCCCTGCCAGAAAAACGCGTGTCGAGAGACTCCATTTTGAAAATCAGTTTTTCATGCAAATTTTTGGAAAAAAATAGTTTTTTTTTTTTTTTTTTTTTTCTACAGGAAATTTTAATTATTTAAATTTTTGAAATCGCGTTGATTTTAATTTAGCTTTTAATGCTGATTTAATGTTGATTTTAAATATTTTAAAATATTTAAATTCCAAAATATAATTTAAATATCGTTTTTTCAAATCGTTATGCAAAATTATTTTAGTTTTGAAAAATATGGTTCATTTGCATGTAAATTTAATGCAAATTTGTTATTTTTTTACAAAATTTGCGTAAACGATACAGATGTAAAATAATTTAAAATTAATTTAAAAATACACACGATGTGTTTTGATTTTTATTATTAATTATTTAAAACCTTCATTTGATTATGAGAAATATAGTTGTGGTAATACAATTTAGGATTACAGGATAGTTTTTAACAATTGATGTTGTTGTTGTTGGTGGTGGTTGTGGTTCTATATTGAACGTGTTTAATTAAAGTAAACAATATACTAAGGTCCAACATATTATTTGATTAATGTAGTGTTAAGAACTATAACAATAACTTAAAAAGAGCTAATAAGCTTATGCTTCTTAAATGAAAGACATAAAGATAAGTGAGTGCAAATAAGTATTCAGTCAATTGTTGTATTTGATAATGGCGTTTTTTCTGAATACAAAATGCTTATAAATTTAATAAACACTGCTAAAATATGACAGAACCCATGCGTACAAATAATAACAGAAGCTAGTGATCTTAGATTTTTGAATAGATTTTTATAATGAAATACATAGATTATTAACTATGAAATTTTCCTTTCGATCGCATATTTTGGTTATAATCTTGTCTTTAAATATTTTAAATTATTTACATTATAAATTTCGTGTTATCAAAATTTGTATCATGGCATCCATTAAGATATTTTTTCCATGATAATGTAATGTTTAGAAGAAAGTGCAGGTTTTAACAATGTGCTGGACAAATTATGGAAAAATGTAATTAATTTAAGGCGCTAATCAAAAATAAATTAAACAATTTGGCCTACCTGTTTGTTCAGTTTATATACTGCATGTACTGCAATTCATTCCGAATGCTGAGCGATGTTCTTTCTGAAAATTTCAATTAAATATAGTTTTAAATATAAAACCTTGATATATTTTGGCTTCGATGTAAATTAAGGGGATTTTACTCCGTCATCCATCTTTCTCGCCATCTTCTCTTTCTGTTGGATCAATAAATCCCATATTCAAGATGTCTGAATTTATACCCTGTAAAAATATGATGTTGGATGTATATTTCTCGTTCACGATATCATTATTTCTATTAATTTGTAGACAAGGCTCAAATTTGATAACACAATCTTGAGAAAAATACACCCAAATGCACCATCACTTCGTGACATTCATAAATAGTGTGCTGATGTGCTTGCTTGCAAATACACTTATATTCATCCAAATTTCTGACATTTTCAGACATTTTCAGTTATAGACTGCACAAAACAGAGTTGATACAAAACAATATGGTATTATGCCAAAATATTCATTAAAGTAATTTAGGGTTAACAAAATAGAAAACATGGATTGACACCTCCATGGGATTAGTCCGAGATTTTTAAATCTTTTTACATGTATTCCGGATATTTAAATTTTGATTGGGTGGGGTTCCATCCTCATTCATTCATTTAATTTTGTGGGTTACATGAAGGACCTCATTCTCAAACCATTATGACACCATCCATTAACAATCCCTGACATCCATTAACTATATCCCTGACATCCACAGGCGATCTGGTTTCTGGGAACATGAAGTAATTTACTAAAATCCTGTTTTTCAAGTTGGGTTCCATGGAGTCTTTTTTTTTTCTGCAAGTGTGATGTTTTTTGTCTGAAAAAACATCAACTTCACTTATTTTATCCTGAAATGTCACACAACACAAAACGATGGCGATGTACATCCGTCATTTCAGGAGTCTTTCTGGAGGTATATTCATCACTATCATTGGTGCCAGTCCATTAGATCCTCGATGACATTGGCAATCGTGGTGGTCACTTTTCAGCTATCCAACTTCAACTTCTCCAGTGTTTCCATAATGTCCATCTGGACTGAGGTTGTCCATCATGATGTACCAGCACTGGCCATGACATCTTGCTCCTGTAGCTCTGACATCATCATCAGCAACTCTGGCATCAGCAACAGAATCATCCCTACATTTGAGATTTTGAATTCAGTTTGATCCACCAATACAAGAGCTTGGTTGCATGGGATTGGGTTCTTGTATTTTTGGGGGTCCTCAGCCCGTATTTCCGGTCCGTTACACCATGGACCAAAATCGGAGTGGACGGTTTCTGGCAACTGTGTCAAGTGGCCAGCCCTTTTGAGGGCGAAACGCTGCAAAAATGACGCTGGATAGGGAGTCTTTTCTGGCGTTTTTGTCGTTAAAAAAGCCCCTTACAGCTGTCGTCCCTCCGTATAATAATAATATCATCCCCGTGTGCTTTTTTCCTTGGATATGCATTAAATTTCAATTCCTTGAAAATTCGTTGCAGCTGCATATACTGCCCTACTTTGATTTCATCGTCATCATCATCATCATCATCCAACGTATCTTTTCTCTCATTTTGGCCATTCAGGGCTTAGTGTATTTGCCCCCTCCGTCACTAGGACCAATGGCAGCGGGGCGTTGTGGTATTTTTGTGTAGTGCAGATGCTTTTGGGTGAAGCTATAGGCCCTTGTTGCAGAAGCCAGAAAAGAAGAGATAAAGTAGGGCACATGGTAGGTTTTCATAGGGGCCTTTGCCATAGAAATGCAACCCCCGTGATAACGAGGGAAAATGGGAAAAATAGGGATGAAAATTAGGTCAGCATTTGGATGAAATATAGGGAGCGACCCTTCGTTTTTCTAGCCATGGTGCAAAGGGCGTTTTTGGACGCCAGCTTGCTTTTTTTCAAATTTTTCAATGAAATTTCATTTCTGAAGTTTCACTGGATGAGCTTGGTTTGGATTTGGATACCAAGATGTGGATTTGGGCACCAAAATGTGGATTTGGACACCAAGATGTGGATTTGCACGCACTCTGCAAGGTGTTTGGGATTCTGTATTTTGATGCAAGTTGCAGAAGAAGATGATGTGTGTATTCAGATTTATAGTGACAAATCAAATCTGGAATATTAATTTATTATCAAATGAGCTCAGATTGGATTGGATGATCCAGATTAGTGCTCTTTAGTCATGGACATTACCTGGATTTCTGACTTTGGATAAATCTGGTCACACACCAGATTTATAGTATATTCTACAGATGATTTCATCAGCTTCCTAATTTCAAATCTTGAATATTAATTTATTATCAAATGAGCTCAGATTGAATTGGATACTCCAGACTAGTGCTCTTTAGTCATGGACATTACCTGGATTTCTGACTTTGGATAAATTTGGTCACCCTCCAGAATTATAATATTTGCTACAGATGAATAAATTTCAAAACTTCGATTGGGAAGTCCAGATTTTTATATTGGAAACTAAATTTTATGTGTTGATCATGTTTCGGACTTCACCGGTGTTTGGATGCCAGTTTGTCATCAGTGATTATAAGAAAAGGGATTAAATTGTCATCATATACGACCTTAATCGAAAATATCTTCGTATATCCTGCTTGACCACTGGACATTCATCTGTTATAGGGAGGAATGCAAAAGGAGGGAAAACGAAAAGATGTAAACATCATTGCTACACTGGGTGGACCTTGACCTGCCTTTGCTTTCATATAAGTGATCCTATATATTTTCATCGATAAAATGGTATTGCGAGCTAATGAAATCAATTGGGAGATTACCTCCGTTGGATGCATTTGACCGCGGTCATCCAGATCAATGTTTTAAGCATCTTCAAATGGAGGATTTAAGCCTGAAATCTGAGTTTTCAAAGGCAGCCATCATTGCTTCTTGTTTGGGATATAGATTTGCATTCGCCATCATTGATTAATGGTTGAGGATGATGTAGAAATCTGTCAAATAATGGCGGATGGAGTGAAAAATATATTTTTTTTAGATTTTCCTTCCTTGAATTCAGTCATGGGGTATTACATCTAACTGTTCATTCAACCTCATCATTCGATGATTTTTGGTTTTTATATATTTTATAAAATTGTATTTAAATTAGATTTTACGATTTTTTAATGCAGGGTTTGGGACCTTTAATAAATTTTTTTCTTGACCATTATAGAGGGTTTATCCAATTAAGAAATATTATTTCACAACCTGAAGTTTGACCATTGAGATGAGATTTACAATTCAGAAGTATAATATTTAATTAATATTATTGCCAATCTGCATAAATGGACCCAGATCCAACGTCACTTGTGCACATTGTTAAATTATGAAATTCAGAGCTATATATATTGTTCAATACACACATTTTAATGACATGCATGTTATAGTTTCGGATTGAGATGTTATAATTTTATACTTGTTGGCTATTTCATATAACAATGACGTCATGTTTATGGAAATATAATATGGAAATTATATTTTCAAAGAATATTTTTTCCAAATTATGTTATAATTTCGGGGACAAAGCATATATTGTTATAAAAAAAATCGAAATATACTGTAGAGTTATATTAATCTTCAAATTCGATGTTACTTAATATAAACTATATTAATTATCATAAAATTATGTTCATAATATATGTAAAGTATAGCATATTTAACGTAGGAGTTACAGAAAACATGCCCTTAATTTTCATGCAATTTTCATGCAATTTTCATGCAATTTTCATGCAAAACAATCATGTTTTGCATGCTTACGGAATGCACGAACCTTTTAATTACACATTATAAATGTATGTTTTACTATATTCAGAAAAACATGTTATGAATGAATTTAAACCGAAAGCATGGGAGAGTATTTAAGAAAGATTCCAGTAGGCCTATTT
The DNA here is from genome assembly GCA_034698625.1 of Julus scanicus. Taxonomy (NCBI): domain Eukaryota; kingdom Metazoa; phylum Arthropoda; class Diplopoda; order Julida; family Julidae; genus Julus; species Julus scanicus. The sequence continues at coordinate 10,888 of JAQGBW010000735.1, read as the reverse complement.
TGCATATAAAAGGCTTAATTGCATAGGGCATTCGTGAATCAATAATTGCGAACACTACTAAAGGCCTATTAAATAGGCATTAAAATGACATGTATTAGTATTTTTATGCATAAATTCATCTTAAAATCCACTTTGAAATTAGTAGAGTGTTATGTATTATGTCATAAATTATAAAAATGTTGATTACTCATTATTGATGTTTTGCAAATTTTAGTTAAAATTTTTATGACAATTTTGATGAAAATTTTAACCAAATCTATACATGAAGAAAATGTTTTATATAATCTTAATGTCGTATACTCGTTAATTTTCCAGATTTTATTCTTATTTTTAAGCAGTGTAATTAGACATGCAAGATGGCGACATGCTATTATATAATGAATTTTCTAATTATGTACATGCTATAACGAAGTATGCATGGGTGTGACATATTACATGCCATATTTTGTAGGAAACATTTTTATAAATGAAATTCATGTAAATTTGGTGGGGAACATCATTGTATAATTTTGCATAAAAATTTTGCATAAAAATTATGCCCTTAGCACTGATTGCATGCACAATAGGACCGTTGAAAAGCCTATTTGAGATCATATACATTTTTTATTATTTAATGACGATGACGTATTATTGGAGTTATAATTTCTACAATTTTTCATTTCATCTTCACAAGCATATTTAGATTTCCTTTAATTAAGCCTATAATAGCTTTCGAGCCAATAACGCTAGGCCTATCGAATCCAATTTTGGTTCATCCTGTAAGAACTAATTGAGCAGCTATTAATTAATGCAAACATAGTAGCACTGATGATTAATATATAATGTCAATTTTTATCGTTCTTTTGTATCCCTATACAATGCCTCACATGTCAAGCACGTATCCCGCATCGTTAATTATGGGCCTATCATTAGTGTTATTTGCATATCATTTGCATAATGCTGAAGCGCATGCTTTGAGATTGGACCATGGGCACTATTAAAATTCACACTGAAATATAGGTCTCATGAAATCCAGGTCTTCAGTATATAATGAGCTTAAATTCTCAATCATTAATTATTTCCACAGCTCTAGCGCTTTAAACTATTTATAGGCCTAAGCTTGCATGGACCAATATGACAGATTTATTAAGAAATAAAATCTGGAACCCAAAGGACCATGTTAATGATTGTTTTGCATGGACAATACAGAAGGCATCTTAATATTAAGCCATTCCTGCATTAATTTACTGGTCTATTTCTTACAAATGTTTGCTTTGCTATAACACCAGTTTTGCTGAACGGAAGTGGTCAACCGTGGTGGTCAATTTGCCGGCCATTAATCGATTGGGATTCAACGTTGAGTCGATTGTTTGGTGTTGAACGTGTTAAGACGATTTAACACTTTATATATATATGTATATAGTATATATTCATCGTCTTTTATGTTATTTAATGTGCCCTGAAATCTTACAGAATTTATATAAGTCGTATAAAAACATGATTCAGAACACGGTTTATATTTACATATTGATGCTGATGAATGCAAATTGATTTCAATTTGAATTAAGTTTATATATTATACATTTTATATATATCTTATAATATTTCTACTTACATTACATGTCCTAATTGCTTATATAAAATTATTAACAAGTACATTTCTAATATTAATTATTTCATATTTACACGTTTTATATATATTACAAAATTTATTTTACAGAGATACATATTTTGGTATTAAAAATTCACAACTAATTTTGAAGATAAGCTATATTTGTTTCAGATGGTGGCATTTTAATTTAGTTATACATGATTTGATTCAGTTTTCTAATTTGCACACCCGATCAAGAGTTTTTATATCCATACCTCGCTTTACGACCTATAGATACGTTCCGGAAAAGTTGGCCGTATAGCGAAACAGCTGTATAACGAATCAACTTTTTCTGCATCGTGATTTTCAATTTTTTACCTTCTTAAAAGAAGTGAAACTCATAAGTTGTTGTATTGTTAGCCAAATCCGGCCATTATTTGTGCAAATTGGGGTAACATCACATTTTTTGGCAACTTACTTTCTAATTGCAGCATTTTTTTGGGCGTATAACGAAACATTTTGGGCCGTAAATCGAAACAGTGCCATAATTAAAAATGGACGTTATAGCGAAAGGGCGTATAACGAGGTATATGTGTATATTTGTTGGCATATATGAGAAAATACATATCTCTATCGAGGACATGTAGGATTCCTTATAAATACACAATCGTTTTAATAATTGTAATAATTGTACATGACAATTTATAGAATAACAAAAGCAGCAAAAAACGCACAAATTTGAACATTTAAAATGTTTTCTCGTTGTTTTATACGTCTACAATGTCAGCTATTTCGGTTGAATCTAAAGATGTTTACCTTTGGTAAATATTGGATTTTATTTTAGGTATTTAGCCGAAAATTCTAAGAGGAATGTTCACCTTGTTTTTTTGTCTTTCGCAGTTGCTTAGCATAAAATTCCCCCTGGATTTTCCTCTTACGACTTTGTCTCATTTTGTGACATGCCAAATCGAGAAGCCTTTTAAATTTATTTAGAAGACAGAAAAGTTGGAGGGGAATTTGTACATGTACTTGGATTGCTATTCCTCTCAACAATTTCTCTTTCGCCTACGTTTCTTCAATATAAATGAATTGCCGAAATGATAATGTCCTCTTTTCACAAATGTAACTTGCACGTAAAAAAAAGCATTTAATATTAACGTCTATTGAATTTTAAGGGATGCCTTTTTCTACACATGCATTCCTAAGCGTGACCCCTAAATTTTCGTTTGCACTAATACATGCCTGTAATAAATTTGAGGTTCACTCACCCTAAACCTAGCTATTTTTTCTGCCTGTGCCAATTCTATATTCGGTTTCACTTGAAATTAAATACCCGAAAACATTTAGGAATTTTTGAGGTTGTATATATATATCGTATTTGTATAATTTGAAATTTTAATTTCATATTTCCTCTATAGCTCCTATAAAAGGGGTTTCCATGCAACACGAATTATATATACCTTTAACAAGGATTGTATATAAAATTCAGGGGATGCTTAATGGGCAGATTTTACTATACCTCGCTTTACGACATATAGATACATTCTGGAAAAGTTGGCCGTAAAGCGAAAAGTCGTATTACGAATCAATTCTTTTGCATTGTGATTTTCATATTTTTCCCATCATATTAAACGAAATGTAGTTCGTAAGTTAGCCAAATCTGACTTTGTTTGTGTAAATTGGGGTATTTTATCACATTTTTTGGCCATTTTCTTTAATTACAGCATGTTTTTTGGTCGTATAACGAAACATTGTAGGTCGTAAATCGAAAAAGTGCCAAAATTAAAAAAGGCAGTTTAGTGAAAGGCCAAAAAATGTGATAAATTACCCAAATTTGCACGAACAAGGTTGGATTTGGCTAACAATACCTTATGGGTTTCAGAAGGCAAAAAAGTAAAAAAAACAATGCAGAAATAATTGATTCGTTATACGGCTTTTCGCTTTCCGACCAACTTTTCCGGATCGTATCTAGGTCGTAAAGCGAGGTATGGGTATATATACAAATTAAAATAAATCAATTTATGAATTCAGTTATTACCCCAATTTACCACATTTTTTGGCCATTTTCTTTGATTACAGCATGTTTTTTGGTCGAATACGAAACATTGTAGGTCGTAAATTGAAAAAGTGCCAAAATTAAAAAATCAGTTATAGCGAAAGGCCAAAAAATGTGATAAATTACCCAAATTTGCACAAACAAATTCGGATTTGGCTAACAATACCTTATGGGTTATAGAAGGGAAAAATGAAAATCACAAATGGAGAAATAATTGATTCGTTATACTGCTTTTCGCTTTACGACCAACTTTTCCGGATTGTATCTAGGCCGTAAAGCGAGGTATGGGTGTATAAACAAATTTAAAAAATCCGTTATTGATAACAATGCATGTAGAATTAAAAATCAATTTCAAACGTTAATTTTATATATCTTTATATAAATAATGTGACATAAGCATAAAAGTTAATACTGATGGAAACTGAGTAATTAAACATATAAAGTAATGGATGAGTAGAAAATGCAAACACGTTGAGGAAAATTTCTGAGAAAAACAGGGATAATTTTATTTGATTAGATTGGAAAGCACTCGGTAGTGCGAAACATGCACACCAAAGTATCGATATTATGAGAAAAAATATCGATCCTAAGATGCCATTGTCAAGTGAAAAGGAACTGTTGTGACGTGCCCTTAAGTGATATTACTTTGAAATAACATGTCAAATTTAAGCTTATAGCGTACTGCCATTCAAGCGTTATTAAAATGACTGATCTATGAATAATTAAAATAGTAATTTAATTGAATACGTATGGGCCGATGAAAACATTCTCCTGGAACATTTTCCTTATATATGTGGTGCCTTTTTAAAAATCTTTAAATATATAGGATCAGAAAAAGTGAATTTGCTTATGCCAGCTTTTCCTTTCTCACTAATGCTGAAACCATTATAAGATTGCGTTAGAACTGGATTATATACTTGTATACTTTTATACACACCCCACATTCTCCATAAATATGTTTTCGGAGATAGGAACAAAAGTGAGCAGTAATTATAGATTTTTTTTACCCTTCATCTTGATCAGCCGGAAATTGTGGATTTCTATCTTCAAAATTATTGGATCTATATATACCCTGGTTTCCTCTAGTATTTACCACGAGGCTAAATTAATGAACGCATATTTCCAGAATTCATTTTCAAATTAATTGTTTTTCTATTAGAATAATTAGATTTTGGTTTTCCCTCTTAAATCACTGAAAATAAGTCTCTGGGAATATTTCAATTGGATTCACGAAGTCTGTACTGTATACCTATACCTCGCTATACGGCCGCTCTTTATACGGCTTTTCGCTATAACGGCTTTTTTAAATTATGGCAATTTTCGGGTTACGACCAAAATGTTGTAATTAAAGAAAGTGGCTAAAAATGTGATAATTTACCCCAATTTGCACAAACAAATTCGGATTTGGTTAACAATAAAACAACTTATGGGTTTCACTTATTTTAAGATGATGAAAAAATGAAAATCACGTCACTCGTTATGCGAAACGTCGCTCGTTAAACGAGTCATGTTTTTATACAATTTATATTGCTCGTTATGCGAATTCCCTGGTGAAAAAACAATAGAAACCAATAGAGATTTCTGTTGGTTTCTATTGTTATTTGGACACTTTATTGATTTTATGGCTTTCTATGGTTCCTGTATTGACTTTATTGGTTTCTATTGACTTCTATGGTTTAGCTGTATTGACTGAACAATTGAAAACAATAGAAAACAATTGAAAACAATAAAACCAATAAAAATTTTCTATTAATACCAATAGAAAACAACGTTCCAAATAACAATAGAAAACAATTGAAACAAACTAAAACCAATATAAATTTTCTATTGATACCAATAGAAAACAACGTTCCAAATAAGAATAGAAAGCAATAGAAAACCATAGAAACCAATAAAACCATAGAAAACAATTGAAACCAATAAAACCAATAGAAATTTTCTATTGATACCAATAGAAAACAACGTTCCAAATAACAATAGAAAGCAATAGAAAACCATAGAAACCAATAAAACCATAGAAAACAATTGAAACCAATAAAACCAATAGAAAACAACGTTCCAAATAACAATAGAAATCTCTATTGTTTTTTTCACCAGGGTTACTCTTTGTGCGAGATGCTCGTTAAGCGAGGTTCCACTGTATAAATAAAATAAAATTTGATCTTAAGACCTAGTGTGATCCTGAAATTGTGCGAGTGCCCCATCATTTTTTAAGTGCCCAAATTGCGAGAGGAGTTGTATGGTCCTGCAGTAAGCAATGAATACAAAATGTGTTTTTTTTCTATCGATGGGTGGGGGTATATTAGCACCTAATTTGTTCCGATGATAATGTCGTTGTTTGGCTGGCAAAAAACCTCGCTGTCTATTTCATAGGTGATATTTCAATGTATAAATGATTGGGGGGTCACCCCGTCAGACGACCCGGAACATCAGCCCCTTATTGTGCAACATCATAAAAAGCCAAGTGACTCTGTTGCGTTTGTTTAGTTTAGTATTTTAAGGTCAGGTGAACCCTAAGCAAGTGAAGGGGTTGTCCACAAAGACTTGTTTGTAACCCTATCCCTCCTTTTTTCATCTACCCCTTTTTTAATGTTGGTGGAGGGAAAGAGTTGAAAAATGGATTGGGGGGGAACCGTGGATGGGGTGACCCAATGGTGGATCCTTTTTTACGATTGGCCAATGGCCACGGCGTGTGCTCGTGTGTTGTGTGTGTTCTGGTGGGGACAAAGTGCTCTGTGTGCGTCAATGGAGGCCGGGCTCCCCCCACGCGCCCGCGCTTGAATATGCAAATTAGCTGCTCAATAAATTTGCATGGCAAACACGTGTAAAAAAAGGGGTAAAGAGAGAGCGGCCCTTGTCCCCGAAGTCTATATATCGGGGTTGTCATTGGCGAGCAAAAGTGGCAAAAGGGTTGAAGAAAAGGATGTTGAAGCATGCGTGCTCTCCCCTGGAGAAGTCACTCAACCTCTGAGGCATGAAAGGGGTGTGTAGCACGTGGATGCATTCACACCTAGCGCCCTCTGCACCCCTCCCAACTTGTTTTCTTCGCATGGCCACCTGAAGATGACCTGGTGAACATGTAAGAAATACTGCATTGTGTACTTGGAAAATTCCAAACTGCTTCTATGAAATTCATCCGCCATTACTGTTCAATCATGTCGTACTCAAGCAAGGCTGTATATGTTCTCACATTTTGGTGGGAGTTAGGACCCAGAATCTTGGGGGTCACTATTTTGGATGTATATTGAAGATCGCCAGGAGAGTCCAGGAGGGTCCAGGAGGGGGGATCTATCCCCAAGATCCCCCTCCATATGTGCAGCCTTCTTCTACCCAAGGCTCTACATGTGACATCTAATGTGTCCTAAACATAAATGGAACATGCATTGTACATCACAATGGTCCCATGATCACATGATGAGGCTTTCATTTTGCAATGGGCATCATTTTATACACTTGATGTAAATGTTTCTATCCGTTTGCATTGCATACCTGGGAAATTCAAGATGGCCGCCGGTTTCGTGCTTTTAAGACACCTAATGTGTCCAAAACATAAACAGAACATGCATTGTACATTCCATGATCACATGACGAGGCTATCATTTCGCAATGGGCATCATTTCATACACTAAATGTAAATGTTTCTATTAATTTGTATTCCATACCTGGGAAATTCAAGATGGCCGCCGCAACCGTGCTTTAAGACACCTAATCTGTCCTAAACATAAAGAGAACAAGCATTGTACATTCCATGATCTCATGACGAGGGTATCATTTCGCAATGAGCATCATTTTATACACTCGATGTAAACTTTTCTATCTGTTGGTAATCCATACCTGGGAAATTCAAGATGGCCGCCGCTTTCGTGCTTTTAAGGCACCTAATGTGTCCTAAACATAAAGAGAACATGCATTGTACATTACATGATCACATGACGAGGCTATCATTTCGTAATGGGCAAATGTTTCTATCAGTTTGTATTCCATACCTGGGAAATTCAAGATGGCCGCCGCTTTCGTGCTTTTAAGGCACAATGTGTCCTAAACATAAAGAGAACATGCATTGTACATTAGATACCCATGGTCACATAATGTGGCTTTCATTTCGCAATGGGCATCATTTTATACACTTGGTGTAAATGTTTCTATCCATTTGTATTTCATACCTGGGAAATTCAAGATGGCCGCCACGCGGTTTCGTGCTAAAAATGACTAATGGTTCGTCCTTATATCATGCAGGAAATATGCCAAAAAATGGTGAAGGATGCTCTTCTCATGTTTTCTTTTACAAACGAGGACGGATTTCAACCAAAATCGTTAACATGTTTGTCCCGACAACTTGTTGTGCCTGACAGAGTGGACATTTTTCAGGAAGCATTCCAACAAGCACGTTTTTATTTTTATGCACTAACTAGTTTCATGGAATTTGACAAACATTTCTGAATAATTATTAGTTTACAAGGTTTTTTGTCTTCTTGCCGCTTATAACGCTTTTTTTTTGTATTCTCGGATGCCAGACCTGGTTGTCTCGCATTTATTTATGCCTACTTGCTTCTATAAGGTTTAATCAAAATTATTCAATCAAAATGGCCGCCGTTTTCGGTATTTGTTGTACACGCTTTTCGATCGATACGCTTAGCAATGCATTGCATATCCTTAAAAGGCAAGCCGACTTTTTTTTTCTTTTTTTTTGGATGTTTTTTTCGTGTCTAACTTGCAAAAAATGTGCACGTTTCAGCAGAAATACAAACCGCCTATTTGAATATTCGGGATGTTAAAAAAAAAATCGAGAAATGGATGAAAAGTCAGGAAATTTCATTAGCAATGATGAAAAATAAGGGGTTTTTGGGTTAAAAAAAATGCAGGAATGAAATTTTCACACAAATAGCCATCTTGAAAAATTGAAATTGTCAATTTTGTAAATAATCTCCTAAACCAGGAGTATCGAAAATAAATCTACTTTCGATGTCGTTGTAAACACATAATCAGTTTCTTGACCCTGTTCTTGAATCGAAAAGTTCGTGATCCGAATCAATATTTTCCATCGCGATTAATGTCTAAATAATGCGTTCTTTGTCCTAGAATTTTTTTTAAAACATGTTATGGCTTTGTGTGTGGAAATAATACAGAATGGAAATCGTCGGATTAGTTAGTGTTGTTTGTTAAGAATTAGCAAAAAAAACAAAAAAAAAACTTTAGGTACCATGGTTAAAAATTTCATTTCAGAGACTTAATAAAGGCAAAAATTGAACCTTAACTCACGTATAGAATGAATATTCAGAATTGTTTTTCATAGTTTTGTAAAAGTGTACAATTCCTCCTTAAACTCCTAATTTGTTTTATTTTATACAAATTATATTTCATTAAAACAAGTGCTGCTATTGAAATAGTTCTGAATTATAATTTACTTTATACAATAATCCTTAATTAACCGTAATAAATTTACCTGACAATTTACGGGACAATTTACGTGTTTGTAAACTGAAGCATCGTTCGTGAAGCGAAACAACACGTGGGGTTCGTAGACCGATTTATTCGTAGACAGAGACGTTCGTAAACCGAGGTTCCATTGTATTTCAAATGTGTTATTTCAAATGTGTCAAATATGTTATCATAAAAATCGAAAACGTAATACATAAAATATGATATCTATTGTTTATACCAGGATTTTGAAATATGAACATTTTAAAGTAAAATATCGAGACTGAATTATTTGTTAGTCTCTCGAATTTCAACACGTATTAGTTCAACGTACATTACACAAGTTTTTAGACTTATATTACAATTTTTTCATATTCAGCTACTTTGTTATTAAGATAGTCTTTGTCAACTTTGTGAACAGATGTTAACATATACTGTATGATGATCATGCAAAATTGAACTACAATATTCACTAAAGTTGTCACTATGAACGAACAATGACTTAACTTCATTCTTCTCGCTGCAATTTTTGAACTATTTGCAGTTGAGTTTTTTTGCAAAATAATCCATAACGTAAAATTCATATTATAAAAAAAGTTCGTTTTTTTTTTTTTTTTTTTTTTTTTTAAAAATGGCGTTTTGAAACCCTTGGCCGTGAACGAACGTTTGTCCAACTGTCAAGACCTCTACCCCCGTCTTCTTCCCATATTGTTCAGAATTTCCCCCCACTCTCCACTCCCTTATTTCCCTACACTAACACAATGGTTGAGAGAGGGGGCAACGAATATGAAGGGAAAATGTCAGCCTATTGAACTCGGGACACCAAATATGGCCGATAACTGGAATTGTGCATTTTGAAATGATATTCAATTTAAGGGAGGCTAACTAAAGAAGCCACATTTTGCAGGTGTGAGCTAGCTCCATGAATAGGCCTTACTAGAAAAGGGCCCCTCTTTTTTTGATAACAATTCTACTTTGGAGTCTGCACGTTTCCTCCTCCTTGTTCATTGCTTTTTTCAAGTTTTTCGATTGTAAAACCTTATTTTAATTATAAATTTAGCTATCGTTTCCAACGAAATATTGATACGCCTTATCACAGTGGAACGAAACGGTGATGGTAGCATGGCGTACAAAAAAAAAATATAAAAAAATATCTGAATATTTTGAAGAATCATTGGGTTGCCCACCTTCAATGTTTTTCGTGAAATTTTGACTGGTGTGGTCCTCAATGGCGGAGGATTTCGAACTTGTGAAAATGAAAAAGATTATTATTGTCAGGTCTAAATGTTGGCGTGATTACAGATTTGATGTGTAGGAGGGCCATGAATGAAAGATGGAGGTAAAAAATGATCATTTCACGCATTTTCACTATGCCATTGGCATTGTTTTGGGATCAGAAGTAATTTTCACCACATGAGTGCCAATGAAACTGGCAACTAGAATGCAACGTCATTTTTCATTGTGAGCAATTCGGACTTTTATGGAATAAAAAAAAATGTGTTCATCGTCGAAACATTATGGTAGACTCTCAAAATTTTTAACTTTTCACAAATAAACGAGTATTGAAAATGATTCGTGACATGGCCACTGTAGTTTTATTTAGATTATTTTTTCAGTCAGACACTAGGCTATAATTTTAGTAAACTGATTTTCAAATACATTGGAAACTCGGTTTACGAATGTCTGTCTACGAATAAATAGCTAGGTCTACGAACGCCATTTGTTGTTTCGCTTAATTCACGAACGATGCTTCAGTTCACGAACACGTTTCTCTGGACCACCGATCAAAGGTCCGAGTTTCTGCAATTGTTTTACTAGTTTCAGCAGAACATCTTTGTTACGGA
>JAQGBW010000734.1:0-35081 GCA_034698625.1 Julus scanicus | reverse complement strand
TTAACTTTTTTTGCTTGAAAACTGGGAGAAGTGCAAATTTTACCATTGAAATACATAGGGTACCAAACCCCCTTAAACAAAAATATACTTTTAAAATATGTTGAATTACTAGTATATTTGATTGACATTATTGTACGACCGCCTTAAATGAGCTGGAGCAGGCACACAAAGACTCCACCGGAGTTTTAAGGAATCAGCAATTTAATTTAAGATTTAAAAAAAATATTCACGTGCTAGTCACATGGAGAAAGCATGCATCAGTTCAAACGCAATCCATTGATTAATTGCTATACGAGAATATTAATAATACAATACATATACCTTACTTATATGGACTGATGACTTGACAAAAAAATCCAATCATTAACCTTGGGCCAGTTAAACTTAATTGACTCAGGTTTCAAAATTTAACTGGGTCTATTAACGTAGCCCTACTTATGTGAAATTCCCCCGTTATTAGAATATGAATTCGCAAGACGATATTAATTGTGCCCAACATGAGCAATGAATAACAATTATAATTTAGGTTGTATAACCACCCATTAATTCCATCTTCTCCCAAGTGCAAGGCTATTTCAAGAATATATTTTTTATTTCTTTGATATGCAACATTTGTCCATGCTTACGTGATCAAATATTGAAAACTTTCATTCACAATTTATTGATCGAGTGTCAGCAAATTGCAACAACGTATCAATTAATAATTACTATGCTAAATATTAAGAAAGGAGAACACCTAATTTTGCATTATTGCTATTTAGTGACAAAAAGGCGAACTAATATGGATTTTTTGGCTATAAATTTAGCTATTCTTTTACAAATTGCCTAGAAAACAATTCGGTTAACGTTAAAAAAAGTTTTGTAAATACATTTGCATTATTAGCAATTTCGTGGAAACATTGACAAAACATACACGATATTGTTTTTAAACAAATGACAATTGTTCTTCATTCCGATTTTATTTCCCCATTATTTTAATTGTAATAAATGGAATTTCTGGTCAAATGTGAATCGTTACGGGTGAAATCTAGTAGTGGCTAACTGGAAGTACTTTTGACATAAATATTTAACATTATAGGGTGCGGTGCTTTCATTGTAAAGCTGGTTTAATCAACATTTTATCACAGGTCACAAAAAAGATAATCCCGACGAAAAATACTTTTTTTCCTTGGCAAATAAAAAAATCATATTTTTAAAAAACTCACTTGAAAAAAAAAAATAAATAATAAACATCTCGGAGTCGGTCATAGACCCTTGATACCCTTGTCCTACAAGTATCTTCATTTCTTTCTAGCGGCGCCATTTGCTGCCAATTGCACACATAAAAGATAAAGATATGATAAACTATACTTGTTAGTTGGATTGAACACGGTATAGTGCATCCCACTGTAGATATGCAGGTTCAGGGACTCTCTACACAGAGAATTTGTAAGTTTCCATTTTGTCAGTCACATTTGAGATAATAGTAAAGCAATAAACTTTCCAATTTTTTATACAGCAAAGTTGTTATAAGCAACATTGTCCGCAACGATCCTCCCTGCCAAATTTTACAATACAACATTGTCATCAAATATGGTGACAATTGTAAGGACGTCACTCATACATGTACAATGCATAAGCATTACGAACACTTGCCTGAATGCCGCACAATGTATTTATTTTTCGTAATCGGTAACATCTCATTGAAATTCTGATGAGATAATTAGGCTACCAGAAGCACTTTTACCGATGCCTTCATGCGTTAATTTTCAGTCAGTTTCAAGTTCATTTCACGCGTATAATTTCTAACATGTCCTTGGTAACAGCAGAGGCTCAGGAAATGCAGATATAGTATCATCCCAATCCAACTGACAGGAAGAAAATCGTTTTACCTTTCCAGTATTGTGTTTCACAGATGACATTCAGTTCAATCTGATGGCTACTTGCCATTCAGAAAAAAAAATATGAAACTAACTTGTGCCATGACATGATAGATGAGAAATTCGAGGAAAATAATGCATTGAAAAACTTCTTGTACAATGAAATTTTCCTCATGTCTTTTATAAGAAGAAAAACAGCATGCTCTAGGAAAAAGCGTGCAAGTATACAGTATGTCACAAATGCCCCACAAAGGGCCTCTTATCATGACTAATCTCTCTCGCAGGGTATATTATTCTGCATTTATAAAGCATGACGTACCTTTAATTCACAAGCATGACTAACATCGCAATGTGACAGTTTTCTGCTTGCATCATTTATCTGGGACCACCCTTATATCAAGGGCACCAAAACAGCCAAAACATTACGCATTGATTCATGGCTTTACTAAAAAGCATGAGTCAACATCAACACAAAGTTGGATTTTGGTAAGAGTCTAGGATAGAGTGTGATTGATCCATTTTTTAAACATAAATATGAGAAGGTTATTGCAGAAATCTTTCTGAATTTCTTCAAAGAGTCACTATTAACGTTTGATATATTAACTAGACACTATGACAAGGAGAAGACCGCCTTTCTAGTTTAATTAGGACACATGTGATTTGCTTTGGAAATAATAATACAACAAATATCTTTTGACAAGAATAGATTTAACAATAGGCACTTTATTCAGATAATATTCTCCTGAAGTGCCTGTAAATACCAAAATAAAAAGAAAGAAAGTACAATAACAACAAGAGTGAATATTACAAATAATTCTGTCGACAATAAGCCACTTGAAATATCAATTTTGGTTTAAGTCAATTAAGTAATCTCAGCATTGTCACTCAGAGGTTTTCCCCAATTGCTAACATTATTCACATTTCATGACGTATAGAATATCAAATTTTCACAATACCACAAATTGATGAGTTGTAATTAATTAATTTCGGTAAAATGTATTAATTGTACAGAAATTGTAAGCAAACATAATCCTAAATATTACTTTCTTTCAAAACATATGTCAACATGTCATTTGCAAAGTTAATAAACTTCTTGTTTGTACGAATTGCACGTATAATTTACATGTAAACAAGGCAACTTCTTGAAAACATGAGCGCGGCCATGTTGGAAATACTAAACACTAAAGGCTAGCAGTTAAGTCACCAAAAAGTGCTGAAAAGGAATACAGATAATGGACCTTTAATAGAGTTGGGTCACAACGGCATCACGGGGCTATAAAAGGAGATAAGCAAACTCCTGTATGAATGAAACAATTAAGGTCTCAGAACCTCACGTGATGCCGTCCGTGCCATAATCTGAATAAGGTTCATTAGTAACTATATATCGTGATTTCACTCTATATGTACTGTACGGTATATATACATGGATATTTCAGAGAAAAGAAAAAGTTGACGGAACCAAAAACTTAATTCATATCTTTAACCTTGATTGCCAACACGTTTTAATGGATATCACGATTTTTCCTTCCGTCACGTAAGGCAATTTTGTTACAAAATACAGGATTTATGCAGATCAATCTGCAAAATAAACAAATCACGCCAAAACCGTAGCAAAAAGAGGATATTAGCGAATAGGAAGAGCTAATTGTTATTTATATACTTCATTGTTATCCTCTTGAAAAGAAATATGAGAACAACGGATTTCGCTTTATAGAAACAGCACTAAATGGTAGCCAAAGATCAGAGGTACACCATCAACATATAATGGAAGTCATTCCAAAAACAAAACAAAAAAGCATTTCAAGGGCATCAACTATGGGGAATCCCCAAACTTAAACCTCGCCTATTGCAATGTTTCATCCACAATGGTGTTGTTGAGCACAATATGCAGCACTGACCACTATGATCGCACACAATGAAAATGAAAGTCCTGGTGAATTGATTTGTCGGAGGTAAACATTTTTTCAACAGTTTTACCTAATTTTAACCCATATACCAACAAAAAAAAAAATCCCATCTACAAATTGCGTGTTGCCTAATATCGTAGTGTTATTTATAATTATCCAACGCTTCAAATGCACAAGTTTAGCACGAATTTAAGAGCGGAAAACCTTTTCACACACCTTTCAAGGTTTTCGTCCAACCGACCTTATTGTCATCTACCAGAGGTTTGTTATACAAGGTTTTTCGCACGTCGGGATAACAAACAATGGCACGAGGTCGAAGGTTAATTTATTACGCAATAAACTTCTAAGACGTCTTAAAAGCTTCATTATTCTTGGTTATATATTGGGGAAAATGTGAATTAACGTGTAATATGAAAATTTCAAGCGACAATACTTGGCATATTGCCAAATTATATTTTCCAAGCGCCCCCTCGCGCATTAATTGAACATATGATGGTTTTTTCAATGACGTAACAGCGGACCAACGAGATACTATCACTAATTCCAGGTATTACATTATATGTGAAAATGAGCCAAATAGACATTGGCTACCTGCCTATTTCAACAGGTAGTAAGTTAAATTGATCTGGTCCACACTAAACACGATCAACGTGATGGAACAAAAGTTAATAAAACTCGCTTGTGGCCAAGGTGGCAGCCAATTGGCATCGTGAAGCTTCAGATGTGCGGGTGGTTGACAAACGAATTGTATTTTATGCACATTAATTACTCGTTAGAAGCATGCAGGAGGTCGACCGTGCAATTAGACAGTTTCTTAGACGTGCAGTGATCATGGAAAGTTCGGACGTCTAGATTTAGAGAAAGTTTATCAATAATAAGAATAAAATAAATAAACAAAGGTAGCGTTTATTTATTGTTATTTGGGAATCTGGAGGATAGACATTGCAGTGGAAGCTGGTAAGTAAAATACAACTTTTCGTTACCATATTGTCCCACCATGCATCATCAATGAATGATAGGATCTGACTGACAGCAACATGTCAAATGCAGGTGGTGTATCTTTTTAGGGTATCACGTTATCAGCATATTGAAAATGTGGTACAACAAAACATTTCAAATGTCAACATTATTTCTTTAAACAAGGATTTCTTTAAATCGTCAATGATTATTTATGAAATGGATTTGAAGTTGTTCTTTTAAAACAATAAATTTAATTCAGTAATATTGTAGTTTCCTTTTTATTAGAATATAAATGAAATAATTTGAAATAAAATGCTGCGCAATCAACAAAATACTTTTAAGCTTAATTGCAATAAACGCAGATGAAACATTTTATATAAAAAAAAAAAAAAAAAAAAACTTCTATTCACATCAGGACATTGTGGACAATACAAATTATTACATCTATTTGGATGGAACTGTTGCACAGCCCTTAAGAAGCCCTTGTGGGCGAAACGGTGTTTTTTTTTTTTAATGTAATGTTGTATTTTTATGGAAAATATGAGCAATTTTTTTACAGTTATGTTTACACCCAGCACGTGTCCTCTTTTATCTTCCTATAGGCGTTTGCTCATAGGTTCATAAAACGAAATTTATAATGTGTAAGCATAAAAATGACACCCAAGACACTATCTGCAATGAAAACTCCGATTGAGCATATTGGTCATTTTTCCAAATCTTTGACAACAATGAATTCTGCATAATAAGCTTTAAACGCACAACGTATGCATAAAATTTAAAATCCAAATCCTGCAATTTTCGTAGCAAATCCCTTTCAATCCGAATAACAGATATCACAACATTTGTATATTTCTGAAAAGTGGTTACAAAAGCATAAACGTTGTCAGTAACAAGTGTATCAAATGTTATGTCACGTGCATGCCTAATGCACAACTAGCGTACCCAATGATTAAAACGTCGAATACAATGTTGATTAATCATGACTATAAATAAGACTATTTGATACAACAGGCAATTAAACAGAGTTCTCTCCCCAAGGAGGATTACCACTTTAGCTATAAATGTACATGTATTAACTAACGCAGTATTTCGGTAGTGTTTAATCGTTTCTTTGAGTATGAACTTCGTACCAAAACAAGTTTACATTATAAGATTATGTTATCGGAAAATACAATGGACGTCATTCTATTTAGAATAAAGGCTAAGTAAATAAAATTCAATAACCTGGACTCTAAACCGTACCACTATGAAAGGTCCGACCATATGTGAGGATTCTCTGACCGACCTTTTCGTTCATCAAAACAATATTTACCAAAATGGAGAAGAAGAGTGATAAATTCGTATTTGGATTGAGGCAAATGTAAAGTCCCTCAACTGGGTACCTGAAATATGTGGATTCCCACGAATTCTTGTTTTAACTGGCTGGTAACCTGTTTAGATGTAGCCTTATTCCCCTCCTTTTTTTCGTGCTGGTCAGTTCTCAGTTCTGTGACTCGTTATCAGTCTATTTTGGAGCCCTTTACCCCAATATTGCAATCTGCACAGTGAGCAAAAAACAAATCACCGAGGACATTCGTCACTTTTTTTTCGATCGAAATAGGTCTCAGTGATCGGTGTAACAATGTGATTGTTGGTTAATTTGACGAATTTTTCCACCCTTTCACAACGCTAGTAACCCAAATTGATACCCATAACTGTATTTAACAACAAACGATCGTGTCAAATATTGCTCATCTTCTACAAAATCTCGTATCTGTGAAGTTATCATAAAGTGGTCGTGTCATAGGGTAAGTAAAATCCCATTTATGTGTCCTTTATCGATGGAATTGTTAGATGAATCGGTTGCTGAATCAAATTCCACAGCTATATTATTTCATAGAAATTAAAACTTATGAATGCCAGTCCAACTTTAAACTGGAAATATGATATGATTTTGAGATATGTACTTCAATAAACGAAATGTGTGCATTTAAGATATGAAGGTATTTTCTAACAGGTTAGTGTTTGTAATATCAAGTAAGTGTCGAATAATGTTGTCCTAGTTAAAAACAAATATCTCAGTGCAAATGCCCGAATTAATTTTAACATGCACATCATGCGATTATTAAAATATGCAACTTAACCAAATTATCTCTTTTGAACGGATTATTTGATCGATGTGGCCACCAGTGTTGTTTCAATTGTGTGAATATTCAATTACTTAACATTGGTGTTTTCAAAATTCTGAATTGATATAATCAGTGTATGGAGGCTTTCAAGATTCTCCTTAAATCCTAAATCTTCGTCACTGACACTATTATCAACTACGACCCTATTTTATGATGAAGGAAGTTAAGGTATATAGGCCTAAAATAAATAAAATATTTCAAACAGATTGTAAAATTATAAATCTCTTGTTTACGTTATGTCAGATTTTATCAAATGAAAACAACAGTAAACAGCCAAGTGATGAATAACTGACACTTCATCGCCATATATCTTTAATGGCTTTATTACAGGGAATCAAGGACTATTAAACACAATCTGCACCTGTTTATATTTCCTCCTAAACTTTCTTTCTGTATAGAACTCTTGCAAAATGCCAAATTGACGCAATATTGTCAAAGATAATTTCTGGCTAATTTTTGGCCATTGTACTAAATGCATTGCAGCACTTGGAGATTCTCTGTGTGCCTCAAGGTTTTTAGCTTTTCTTTCAAAAGATTATCACTTTTGGAGTAAAATTACATACCATTAAGGTTCAAACACTATTAGGGATTGGTGATTTTCAATAAGTGTGCGTATACATTATCCTGAATACCAAGTTAGTAAAATAAACAGTCGTGCATAGGTGTTATAATTGTGTAAAGTTAACATTGCAACTGAAGTTTAGTTTAAATTGCATCTGGTCTTGACAAGGTATGGGCATTAAACAAACAAGCCGAAATGTTTATTTTAATTTAAAGTAAAGAATTATACAGTAGGATGATAAAAGTCTAGTTTTCCACTTACCGTCATTTCTATAATACTGTAAATACAAATTTGTTTGTTTAATTAAATCCAATCACGATCCAAACAGCATAATGTCAACTAAATATGTATACTATATACACAGTATGTTAAATAGCTAATGACAATTTATTAGCCAACTTGGGTCACAAATTTGTGTTAATGAGCTGATAAAATATACGTATGTCACAACTGGGCACGAATTGTATAATGTAGCCATTGAATAAATTCCATAAGGTGAGCGTTTTAAAAATCGTCACAGAAATCAGCTACTGAGCCACCCTGTATAATCCACTAGCAAAGCTATTTCACGCGAGAGACTATAGTCGACTCAAGTCGACGCACGCGCGCATTAGCTTTCGTCGAAATCGGCGTTTCCGACTAGAGCTACCAGCCTCTCAAGTGAATTAGGTGTTCGTGAAGGTTTACTTGAGGCTTAAATGGAGTCCTGGTGTCCATCCTCCTAGGGATAGGACTAAAGGTCACCTATATTTAGTCCATATATAAATATGTCTTACTTACCCCTACGGTGCCCTACCTAGAGGGTACTATTTACAATTGGGTTCACCTAGTTGTCGTTTTAGTCCCTCTATGATTCATTCAAAATGACATTCAGTTCAGTTCAGGCATGTTCAGGAACCGCCATGACTTTAGAATACCTTGACCTCTCTACGAACATCTGATACAGAATTTGCCTAAAGCAATAAATATAAAAAGCGGCTGCCATATGCATTTTATTAAAATACATGAATTTGCATATATTGGAAGTTCGCCTTGAAAAATTCCTGCTTTTGTTTATTAATTACGCTTAGTCGAGCGTAATAAAGTTGATCTTTTCCCCTAGTTATTAGGTATTAAAATTGTCACGCGTATAGTTATGTGACACGAATGTCACCCGAGTCTAAAAAATCAGTTGTTGGCAGCTAATGGTTAAGGTCGGAACCCTCAACAAATCAAGGTATGGACAAAGCGGCTAGGCGTTAATATTGTGCTTTACGGCTTTAAGAATACAGATTGTATTTATCGCGAATATTCTAAAATAGTTTAATGCAATAAAAGCGACGAACGCTTTGAAAACCATGATAATGTAAATAAATAGCTCAAAATTGTACATTTATTTTCCAGAAATCGTACCCTGGAAAATCAAAAATAAAAACTTGAATACTTATTTCAAGAATCTGATCTAAAATCTGCATTGCGAGAGACCCAGTTTATTATTTGAAACTATGACTGTAGGATTAATAGTCAGATGGTAGATTTTTCACAGGCAATTCGCGTTTTCATGACACAAAGACTTTTATTACCTGTTATATTTTGCTTGCGATTTTTAATCTGCCTGTATAGGCTATAGCTCAACAATAATATCGAACACTGCTTATTGTTACGTACGCCACCTTCATTTCCGAAAGTTCATTGTGATTGCCTTTTATTATGCAAACAGTCACTGATCAGTGTTTAAAATATAAAACCTGGCAGTCTAGTTCAACATAACATAATAATTTCTTTCACAAATAATTGACATATAGTTTTGAGACTCTGAATAAACTAAAAAATCTCAACCTTGGAAAGTTTCCAAGGTTGTGCAGAAATATCAAAATACTTTGAAAACTCAAATCTGAACATCTTACAAATCTGACTTATTTCATTCCAATCGATTCATAATAGAAGTCCGGGTAATAACTAATGCTACTTGTGCCAATACATGTTAATAAATCGGAAATAATTGGGGTAAATTACTTTTTGGCACTTTATACTTTGAATAGTGATAATGAAAGTAACTGCAAACTTAGGACAAAGACCTAACAGCAACGATCCATACTGTGGATTCCCATCTTATACATATATGATTATTTAATTGCAGAAAACTAATAGCAGATTGTGAAGAAAGCCATGGCTCCAAGACAGGACGAAGAAACTGGACGAACCCCTTCGATGGTAAAGACATTTCCAGAGAAGACCTTATCCGAAATGTCGTCCAAGACAGGCGTTAACGAACAAGACATTGCTGCAAAGAAGAAAATCAAGTTTCGCTTATGGAAAGACTGTTTCGTGTTGACCGGGGCCTGGCTGTGCCTGTATATGGGTTACAACTCCATAAGCGCCGTACAGAGCTCCCTAAACAGTGTCCAAGGGTTGGGGGTAGTGACCTTATGCATCGAATTCGCATCGATGACCTTTGGGAACCTTTTCACAGATTCCACCATCATCAAGCGACTGGGTTGCAAATGGACAATAGCCCTGGGGATGGCCGTCTACTCCGTGTACATGGCAGCCAACTTCTATCCTACCTGGTATACTTTTGTGCCTTTGGCGGCCATCTCCGGTATAACCTCTGCAGCCATGTGGGTCGCCCAGAGCACGTATATCACGCGGCTGGGTCAAGAGTATGCGGATCGCATGGGTGTCAATGCAGACAACACAAAATCCAGGTTCATTGGAATCCTGTACATGGGTTACTTGGGCAGCAACGTCATCGGCAATGCTGTCTCATCGTTGATCCTGGGGTCCAAGATAATAGACAATGGCAGTGTTGTGGATCCCACCATTTACAATCCATATCAGCACCTATGCGGCGCGGTTTATTGCAACGAGGACCTGGGTACCGACTTCTTCGCTAGCAAGAATAAATACAAAGACCAAGTTGCCAACAGCTCGTTTGCTAACCAGACAATCATTGACCGCGGTCCGGGCATGATGCAGATTTACGCCTTCTGCGGCTTCTGTGTGGGAGCAGGCATATTTGCTGCTTTGGTGGTCATCTTCTTCCTCGATGCTCTGCCCAGCTTGGGTATTGATGAAAATGCAGCGATGGCCGACCAGTCATCGATGAAACTGCTGACTGCCTCAATCAGGCAGTGGAAGAATCCCAACCAGCTCCTGCTAATACCAATTTCACTGTTCAATGGCATGGACAATCCCTTTCTCTCTTCAGGTAAGTCAAGGGGCATAATCATTTTTTGTGCAAGAGTCCAAATCTGTTCATTCTCCATGGCGATTGACTATTTGTCATGGAATGCAATTTAATTAATTCTTTGCCCTTTGGCGTTAATTTAACATCTGCAACAAGGGCAGTCAATGATTATTCGTATTTAGGGTTACAAAGCCTTCTTCAACACGATAAGGGCCCGTAAAAGAATACCTTCTGGTGGAGAACAATACAGACTTCTTGCATAATATCGATTAAACCTTAAATAATTGTATCACTCGTAATAGTAACCCCCTTTTTTTTCGTTCTTTGCAGAATTCACCAAGGTAAAAACGACTGTCACTTCTTCGGCTCAGTGTGATTGAACGGAAGCTTTCCAAACTTCAATAACCATTTAAGTTTTTCGATGCTGGAAATAATCCTGTTACGTTTTCTCTTTATTTCTATATAGGCATTTGTGACTTGTGCTATTGGCATCCACTTCATTGGTTTCGTGATGGTTTGCTATGGCATTACATCTCCCATTTCAGCCTTCATATCAGGATTTTCTGGAAAGGGTAAATATAGGATGGCTCCATTCGTGGTGGCTTATACGGCCCACTTGTGCACTGCCATAGGACTGCTGTATTGGAAGCCCACGACGGGAAACGTTGTCGAAATGTTTGTCTTCACCGGGGTTTGGGGACTTGGTACTGGAGTTTGGTCTGCACAAGTGCCGAGTAAGTAAATTTCTTTGCATCGAACAATGAATGATACCTGTATAGGCTTTCCATATTGATTAATGCAATATGTTTTGATTGCTAGCATTCTACAGTATTATTTTTATGGACAATTTGGAGGCTGCCTTTTCCAATTCTCGTCTGTGGGACGCCGCTGGCCGGACAATGTCTTACGGATGGAGTTATCCGCTGTGTATGAAATTCAAGATTTACATCATCATTTCGTTGGTGTCATTGGGAATGCTGGGATTAATCGGTGTAGAAATCCGCCACTGGAGGGCGAAGAAAAACATGAAAGGCGAACAAAACAAGGCATCGGAGGTGATGTATAACGAGCAAGCGTATAATCAAGTTTTGACGCCAACCAGCTCAACCATCCCATTAACTCCACCTGAATCATGGCCCGAGAGTAATGTGTAGCTGCAATTTCCAAATTCATAATGATCCTATTTAAAAATTTCCCGAATCTTTGTAGATTTTTGCAGCTTTCTAGTCGAGTCATTTTAACTCTTGTATTATGCTGTTCAGCATGCTTGAATATGAGGGTTAAAGCCAAATTTACGCAATGGCAGCAACACTGTCATGCATCCAGCTGGTAATTAAGACAAGTAGTTCTAATGTGAACTATTTTGTCTCCAACCGTTGGATTACTGACAAATACAGTAATTTTGCTGCAGATATCAAACACATTTCCAAAGATGCCACTTAAATTATCCAAATAATTTTCTTCTAGGCGACTTTCAGCGGTCATCTGTAGCAGTATGTGTCATACGTGATTATAAACTACTGGTACTCCACGTTGAAGCACATAACCGCAGATGACGCTGGAATGAACCAATATGAGTGGCAGAATGTATGACGAAAGGAGGTAACACGATTCGTAACTTGGCCACGACTCGCATCACACGAGGAAATTGATTGTAGAATTCAATGTTTGAATGTGTCCAATTTTTGTATTGAAATTGTGTCGTCAATTAATTTTTATTGATTAGAATCCAGATTGCAGAAAGAAATCTTTTACTTTTCGGACATGCCTAAAATCACTTGAAATCTGACAGGACATTGTCTGGTGACTGCCTGGTCTAAACATAACAACTTTAAAATAACATGAAAATAATTACTTTTTACATTTTTGTTGTTGTTGGCAAATTTTGTAGCTCGCTACTCTGCCAAACCATAATTATACACACACTTTACAGTGAAAAGTCAGGATAGGTTATGAAAGTTTACTAGCACCTCAAATGTCAGATAATGCTGACCTCACGTAAATAGTTGGCATTAGACCTGTAAAATCGCGGCAATAGATTACAACATATCATGCCCATTAACTATTTCTTCTTTGAAGAAAGTACAGCACTTAATATCTTGTTTGATAGTTTATTACTGCTTGCAGTGATGTCTATATTTGAAAAAATGAAGAATGGTAAGCCAAATGCAGAGCTTTTGACCGGCATGTCCACAGCATGTATACACGCGAAACTTTCAAGCAAATTTTAAGCAATTTTGATTATATACAGTTTTACTTTCAAATAGTGGTCAAATTTTGGGTTTATCAAATGGGAAGTAGTGGTTTCTGCCTTGTATACGCATGTTTACGTTGTCGCATATATATAGGCTTGAAATTATTTTGTTCACAATTTTAATGAATAACAACTAATGCTTATCGAGTTAAAATTTCAAATGTTAGATAGGGGAATCTCCAATTGTCATTATACGGGCACTGTGTCATCCTCTACTTTTTCTCAATATAGTGTCCTTGCATAAGCATTTTTGAAGAATAGGTGGTGTCCCAAGAGCCAAAAACGCAAATTAAAATACACCTGGCATGCATTTATGGGAGAAATTAATACAACTAAAAATAAAGGAAGTACAAAAATAGATTAAAGTGATTTTGGGTTGAAGAAATTTTAGACGTCTAAAAGTATTTATGAGCATAGTATAATCGTTCACATTCTAATGTGAAAACAGGTTTTTAACAAGTATAGTAACAGAGTAGTTTTGGGGAATCGATCGTTTAATGGTTTGTATTTGTTGTACTGCATACTAGTATGTATTACCTTTTGTAAAATAAAATAAAAACAACTTTGCATACATTTGTTTTTTAATTTGATATCCGGAAGGTTCATTAAGTAGTAAGTACCTCATTGCTTAAAACTGTCACATAGTACGTATAAAAACGTCACTGCCTAAAACCAGAAACTGACCACTTAAATAGGCCATTAAAGGCGCGGGTCTCATTATAACGGCCTTGAATACGCTTACAGATTGAGCTGATTGTGAGCAGGAATTTTATTTTGAAGCGAACGCTTTGGAAAATGCAACGTTTCCTATCATTTGGAGATTTTCTATTGGAATTTCCTGGAAACTTATAGGTAAGTAACAAATCTTATTTTTTACCTAGTTTTCTGAAGCATATTATAATGACGAATTCGGATACACCCTATAATGTGTTCCGAAATGTTCATGCAGTTTGGACATGTACAACAAAAGTTTGAAAACTTTTTTGGTATAAAAAGATAGACATTTAGAAAACTATACTGTCAGCAACTAAATTTAACTAACTTTATAAATATGAAGACAAAAAAAAAACTTAAATGTCGAATCGTTAAGGTATTTAATAGCAAACAATGAAAAAGTTTTAATATAAAAAGTTAAACTGATGTGTAATTTACGAAACAATATCACAGAATACTAAATTGTCGTACATTACAAAGCACAATTAGAGTTTGTGAAAACCTAGAACTAGACAAACCCGTGTTAAATACAGTCGGTTGCCATGCAATTCACCTTTAAATTTATTCTACCATATATGTTAGGAGAAATGACATGTAGATTGGTTGTGAAAAATTCCTCAGTGTAAGCTAATTAAACTCGCATAAATAACGAAATTAATAATGGTTTGAATTAGTAATATCATGGTACAGCGTGCGTAGTTCATTTTGTCTAAGCGAGAGGAAATTAAAAACTTAGTATGGAATAAGAAAAGTTGCAAATCATCGTTTACTGTTCATGAGATGAAAAACTTTTGCATTGTTAATTGCATATTATAGGTAATAAATTTGGTTTTTCATTTAATAAAGTTTCACAAATCATTACTTTCAAATCCACTTATAGTGACTCTGACAATTTATCTTCCATTGTTTGATTTAACAAATAAATAGCGAATGTACTGATGGATTATATGTAATTTCCAAATTTCCTTGTTTATTTTGACAATGTGATCTCGGGTTGTAATAATATAAAATAACTAGTAAACCACAATGGCCGATTAAAATGATCCGACCACAGTCCGTTTTAAAAATAGGTAAACAACGATAATTTAGTGATTAGCGATTAAATGAAGATCGATTTAAGACACCGAAGATACGAGCTCCTCATCCAAAAAACAACCCCAAATGGCGGATTACCTCACAAGTCAAGCAGAGGCTATTAAATTTAAATGAATCAGAAATAGCACGATTTCCATTGTTTTAAACAAACATCCCATTACCCTTCATGCGAAGCATGAAACCAACAAAAAATAACAATGTGGTTGAAAAAGTCATATGTCGTATATTAAAAACAACAAATATGATGCGGCCTATACCAGTTTTGCACCAATGAAGGCCATTTCAGAACTCTATTATTCAACATTTCTTGGTAAATGAACATCCTGTATTTAGTCCGATGTTATATAGTAACGTTGAATTTGATTTCGGATCCATGCATGGATTATTATTTTTTCTTTTTTTTAAAAGTGCTATGGAAGCCAATTTCGATAGAAGCATTACAATCACGATCATTATGAATTATGAATTAAATGTTGATACACATTTCATCCCATGCATCATTCAATGACTGTAACGCTGCATTACACACAACTATGAATATCCTGTTTCAACGGAATTTTAAAATATGTTTGTCGCGCAAAAACAAAATCTGAATCCCTGCAAACAAATACACCTGGATCCAAAATCAACACGGATGAATACATTAATTTGGTGAGAATTGTTTTATTGAAAGTAAATTTAACATTAATCATTGTTAAAATGTACATATTTTGGAATCAGGAAATGCCAGTTTCTGGTACAATGCTTATGAGATAATGTGTTATGCATAACACATTATTTCATAAGCATCGTATATGCAGGAGACAATAGAAGTTAATGAACATAGTTTAATTAAAGGTAAACTGATATGCATGCATGTGAATAAGAGTAGGAGGAGGGAAGGGAATGACAAAAACCACCATGCAGTTCGTTAAATTTTATGTAAACAATAAAAGCCATATTTCAGAAATGCTAACAATCTAGCTGACTGCCCTTATTGAAAACTTTTATATTGAGCGATCTAGAACATTAATTATATGCCCTATAAACGAAGGGAATTTTAGTTCACTGTTCAATGATCAGATTTTAAACTGCCCTTGAAGTTGATTGTACAAACAACGTGTACATCAATACATTTGTTCAGAAAGTAGCCTACTTTACAATTTTAGATACCTTCTAATGATTAAAGGGCTATAGCCCTCCACAATAGTAATAATCTAAAATATTAACATAAGAATGCCAAATGAAATCTTCAAAAGCTCATATAATATTATTTGTTAACCGCAACTTGTTTATCATTTAGACAAAGCATTCTTAATCCTTCTGAACATTAAAACTCATGGTTCAAAGCGTCATGATGTGTCAGCAGCTACAATGCCTTTCAACAAGTCTTTAATCAATAATTTACTTATTCTTATCTAGATGCATTGTTGAGATCAGTCAAACCGTTTCTAATTTACGGTTTCCATAAATAATCAAGTGTGATTCGTGGCTAATTTTGAAAAAAAAAAAATATTCAAAAAACCTCGCATGGATTCTAAAAATCACCTGCAGGAGAGAGGCTAATGTAAATTTCTACTAATATTAATACATTCTTTTTAGGTTTAGAGCGAAGAAAAGACATCACTTCAAGATGAATCCAGAAACCAGAAACGTGGACACGCAGCCGAATGGAGTTGCCCTAGACAGCATATGGACAATAGAAGGAAGTGGAATACAAAATGGCGACTCAGCAGCAGACACCCCAGATCCCCAAACTCTCAACACTCCCGCTGCAAAACAACTCAAGTTACAAATTTACGGAAATTTGACTGTACTAAGTGCCGCATTTCTGGTGTATTTCATCGGGATATCACCACTGAACACGACTCAACTCTCCATCCACCTTGATGAAACCCTAAGGGAAACAACATTATGTGTCCACACAGCCACTATGGTCCTGCAAGCCATATTCTTCAACTCCTTGTTCACGGAACGCTTGGGCATCAAGAGGGCCATTTTGGTTGGAATAGCTTTAGAAATAGTGTTCGTGGGAGCTAACATGCACACTCGTTGGTGGACCCTCATTCCCGCTGCTTCGGTGGCTGGATTTGGCCGTCCTCTCATGAGGACTGGTGCCCTTGTGTACATAGCCAACCTGGCGGACATTTATGCCCAACGCTTCAATAAAAAGGACATCGGGGGCATCAAGTGGAAGTTTTTCTCCATCTATTTCATTGTGTGCTCCAGTGCAAGTGTAATTGGTACCGTCATCCTTTCGCTGTTGTTTCTAAACACGGGCTTCGACAAGTTCAGTTTGGCCCAGTTGAGGGAAAGTGCCGCAAACTACGATTACGTAAATGCCTCGGAAAACTTTCAGTTCTGCGGTTCAAATTTCTGCGACAAAAACGAAAACTCCACCTTGTTGATAATAGACGCGCTACACGATTATGAGGCAACTCATTTGAAACAAGTCCACGAACTGTGTGGCTTTTCATTGGGTTCCTTACTCTTCTCATCGTTAATCATCTTGCTATTTCTACAGCCTTTGAGCAGCATGTCCTCAGAAGAGATCTCCAACAAAAACCAGCAGGACAATGCAGATGCCAACAGGAGCCCATGGCACCATTTATTAGACACAATGAGCACTTGGGGGAATCCTAAACAAATCCTGATATTACCTATCTTGTTGTATAATGGAGTGGACAACAGTTTTTTTGCCAAAGATTTTGCAAAGGTAAGTTAAGACCAAAGAAGGAATCGTAGAGTGATCCTAAAGGTCTTTCTCGGCTAGACAGTGTTGACATGAAAAGCACGAGAAAGTCCAGATTCAAATATAATCGAATACTTTATTCCAGATTTCTGGCTTAGAGCCAATTAATAAAACTAAATTTTACTTAAAAAAAACTTTTATAGTGTATTATTAATATGATCGTTATATGATCGAGCTATGCATCGTTGAGCATTACCAAGAACAATGAGACCCCTAAATGCAAAAAAGTAAATTTTGGGCGTATCAACTCTAGGAAGGGCGAAGTAATTTAATATGAAAATTTTATAAAGCACGGTCACGCAAATCCGCCCAGGTCTGGATATCCGTATACTATATAATTATCGGTTGTGCAACATTACTTAAAATTCCAAATAATCTGAAAATCGTAAACAGAAATTAAATAAAGTTGGCATTTTAAAGAAAACTCATTCATTCCGCTCCAACCCGCTTTTCTTAGACCTGATTTCAAAGATTTCACCAACATCCAGTTACTAGCGAATTTTTAATGGATAACGTATTTTCTTATTTGTAGGCATTTGTGACCTGCGTGTTTGGAATACAAATTACTGGATTTGCCATTGCTTGGTTTGGTTTTTCCGTTCTTCTATCAGTTTTTGTGTTCAGCCTGCTGTTGCCGAAATGTCGTCCGATATCCCTGGTGATTGCATTTGCTGCTCACTTTGCTGGCTTAGCAACGGTATTCAACATCAATGAAACAAACTACGACTTAAAGAAAATGTTCATGCTTACTGTCAGTTGGGGGATAGGAAGTGGCCTATGGCCATTTTGTCTTGCAGGTTAGCTACTAATTAATTTAAAAAAAGAGTTATTCATAATAGCCAAAAACGCTTTTTGGTCTGACATCCCAGCCAAATTATACAGGGTGATTATAAATTCACTATAAGTCTGCATAAACAATTTTTATTAAAAAAAATACCATATATTACTAAAAAGTATATCACAAAAGGGCACCAACTCAAATGTGACCTGCAACATGCAAGTATATGCAGAGCACTCAGGAGCTTCACCATAGTCAGTAACACTTAGTTCCATCTTGTTGGTAAACAACAGTAGACATAATCCCATGAGAAACCCACTGTGGCCCCAAAAAGTTTTGTACAGATTCTGCAAACATGAAGAGCATACATATATCCTTGTTAAAAACTCAAATAACGGCTATTTGTTCTTCCATTGTTAGCATTAATTCATCTCACATGTAAAATAAATGTATTTATTTAGTAATAACATCATCAAAATATATAATGACTTTATAATCACCCTGTAAGAAGTTTTGTACTAAGATGGCAGCTAAAGAGCCAAATGCTATAATTTCCAAACCATTAGCATAAATATCTTTGACTGACATCTAAGGTTATTAATATCACTGCAATGGTTCTATAAAAACTTCTTGTTATACTAATTTTTTCACACACATTTTTTTTAGCTTTCACTGGAATTGTTTTCGCTAAAAACACCATGGCGGCCTTTTCAAATTATTCCTTGTTCAACACTCTGGGAGCGACCATGAATTATGCTTGGAGCTATCATCTGTGTGCTGGAGGGAAATTCTACGTTATACTAAGTTTACTACTTGTTGGTTTTGCAGGATATTTAGCGGCAGAACTGTTATTAAAGCAGGAAAGAAGGAAAATTGTAAAAGAAATTAATTGACCTCATAAAAGAGTGCTCAAGAAGGAACCTTGGTTTAACCAACCAAAATACTTGCGATAAAGTGATTAGTAAGAATTAGTATTCATGGCTTCTGGGAGTAAACAATTGATCTTTCATTATTAGTCCCAGTGTAATGTCCGCGTAACAGAGACTGTGACCTAATTTGATTACATAAAAAGAAAGATAATACTTTGATAAAATACACGTTCCTAGGTTATTGATTTGTTCGGAAGTAAAATAAGCATAACCTTTGGAGTATCATTTACACATATCATTTATTTGGTTTACTTGCAGTAATCGTATTGCTGTTTCCTGGAGCTAAATCTGTTATGTAAATTGCAAACTAAAATAACTTTGAAGTTATGTAAATGTGATATGCATGCAATATCAATGCTATGGCATTGGACACCTACAGTATGTGTGCCTGTTTCACCTGCACTACATAGAAATTCTGTAGTATTTGCAATAAAGAGTTTTATTGGATGTCATGTATGCATGAACTAATTTTGTACTGCTCTTACGTGTCTGTAATCCCGGAAGAAGGTAATTATTTAAATGCATGCGAGCATGTAAAATGAGCATTCTGCATTTTTTTAAATTAATAAACATCTGCTAAAAAATAAGAACGACAAAGCTATTAAAGTGACGACAAGGCAATTTTTAACAATGTCCCACATGCCAAAGTTGCAAATATTATCATGGGACAAATATTGTACATCATATAACAGTGTCAAATTACAGTTTAATGTTAAAGCAATTTAAAGCATGGGGGTAAACATTGGGGGCCTTCGATAGTCAACCAAGGTCAGGAATTGAGCTGAGTTATGTCTGAAGCATACATGGGCACCTTTAAATTGTTTTCTTCTTCTGTAACTTTGAAGGCAAGTACTTGTTGAATAATGGGATAAGTTTGAATGTTCAAGGACGCGTCAATAATCCAAATGGCGGATGAAAACCTTCAGATGACCATGTTAGACTATATATAATTTATGCATGTTGGCTGCTTTGAAACAATTAAATATACAAGATTTGCTAAAATAGCTAGTCTTTTTAATGTAATCTTTATAATTCTTATAATTACACAACCTCATTAGTGATATTTGGTAAACATTGAAATAATCTGATAATGGTTGTCGTATAGTTTTACTGTCTATTTAATTTTTCAGTAAATTTATTACAAGATGTCAAAGGCAACAAATTGCAAATGTACGAGCGCTCAATCTATTATGCAGAGGGATCCCATCCTCGAAATATTTTAATACTGGTTTCTGAGAACTATTGGACGTACACCTTCGTTGACAAAGTTCAGACTTTTTGGAAATGTTGTCAGCATTCGATGTCATATGCTGTTGATAATACTTCCCAGCTGGGCTTGCCAAGAGCTGAGAGAGCAGACGACACATACGGCCAACTCGCGTGATCATTTAGTAGTTTTCATAAACTTGAGACGATTAAACTAAACAAGGAAGCTTGGAAAGGTTCACCGAATTCTTCAATGAGCATCAATTAAGGTACTGTTTCATAATAACAAAACCGGCATGTTTAAAGTCCTAAAATGAAGTTGAACTGTTGTTATATCCCACATTTCGTCGGCAATCAAAGAATAATAAACCTGTTATTAAAGCGTATAAGAATTGAATTTACCTGCACTTTTCCCATCTTCTACGTATTTTTTCAGATTCTGAGCTTCGAACTCCTTATTAGTTATTGCAAATAAAGGTTAATCTTCTCTATAATCATCTTCAAAGTTCGTACTCGCGATTTTTTCATCTCGCTGATTCTCATAGGGCGCGAGACTTTCCACAAAAAAGTGCATCTGGTTTCCTAGGCAACGAAATTGTGTTTTAAAACCGTGCCATTACTCCCCTATAGACTAAACTGAACTTTACATTTGCGTTATTTTTATATTAACCGTGAGATTTCCGCTCGTTCCGCCATGTCACTTCGATCGAAATATCTTTGACATGTCAAATATATTTTAGCAGACAATATAAGCGTGGCAGAAAGAAACGATGGCACCAGTGCGCATGCGCAACGTGAAATATAATGCTAGCAGACGGAAATCGGAGTTTTTTACGGTGGGAATAGGGCATTGTTTAAAAGGAAAAATTGCAAGGTAATTATACATTTCTTGTATACTAAAGCACATAGGATTTATAAATAGGATATATATATATATATATATATATATATGTTGTTTCTATAAATTGCATTATTCGTTTATATTTAAACAATTGTTTCAGCTGATGATATGTTTCGCCAAAGTTTGGAAGCTAGGTATGTATATGTACATTTTAAAAATATACAATCCAAAGTAAATAATATAAGATGCCATGTATTTATACATTATCATTAAGCTTCATTTCTATTTATTGACAGTGACGGACAAGTTAAACTTATTCAAGACAGGATTAACTCGGTAGAATCCAATTTTGCCAAGACGTGCTCGGTTTATGGTGCCTACTGTCGAAAATTGGCTTCCCTTAGAGATAAGGGAGACGACATTTCAAAGAATCTGAAAGAATATGCTGCAGAAGAAACTATGAATCGATCTTTGCGAAATGGGATAGTGCAGTTTAGTGATTGCTTAGCTGCAATTGAAGATTATCGACAAGCAAAGGCATTACTATATTGATGAATTTATTTACAACTAATGTTGCAAAACATGTTCAATAACTCATTACTTTTTTAAAAATTTAGATCGATCGAATGGAAGTTAAAGTCATAGGACAGTTGACACCTTATGAAAACATCTGCAAAATAGCAAAGGTTGTAACTTTGTGGATGGCCATTTTAGATAGCTTCTGCTCTTAAATTAATATTTTGTGATTTTTTGTAAGGACAATGTCAAAACCACTCTGAAAGCCAGAACTCGACAAGAGGAACGCAAACGCCAGCTGCAAAAAGCTAGGTCCCGTGCACCTCTAAATCGACAAGAAATTGTATCCTTAATTTTTCTTTAAAACAGAAATTCCGTTAAGTGTTAAACACCTTGTTTTTTTCTTTAATTTCTTACAACCAGTCACTGGTAAACTCCACTTGGGCACTTCTTATAGGTAATCACTTCCATAAAACTGTATGTCACACTCACTTGCTTTTTTTTTAGGCAGAAAGCGAACTAACAAAAGCATCTGTGGATGCTTCGCAAACAATAAGACAGCTGGAAGATTTAATGGACTCTTTTGAACAAAAGAAATTGCAAGATATTAAAGTAAAATTAATTAAATAAAAATGCATTTTTCTAGACTGCTCAAATTCTGCATCCCAGAATTTCAACTTGCTTGAAAGTAATTAATATTTTAATCACTGCTATTTTCAGAGAATTTTACTGGATTATGCAAACATTGAATTACTATTTCATACCAAGGCTGTACAAATATATACCCAAGCTTATAACCACATCAAATCAATAAACGAGGAAGAAGATCTGAGAGTAAACATTGCGTATAATTAATAACGGACCGATCAATTGTACATTTTTAGGCAAATTTAACTAACGAGAACTTACCTTTTTAGGAGTTTCGCGATTGTTTAAAACTGTCTCCTCCGGGGACAAGCCATTTGGATTTGGTGCGCAGTCTTGTCGATACATCCCCTACTCACAAACTAGGCAATTTATCAACAACCAGAGGTAGCTCCATGCAAAGCTTAGTGGGTCAGTTACAAGCATTACGAGATGAAAAGAACGAAGAACCTATGGAATCCGAAGAAGAAGATGATGATGATGAAGATGAAGAAAGTGACAATGAGAGCGATGAAACAGATTCACATTCTTCAATCAGTACAATTGAAGATCCAGATACTCTGCTTAAACCCAGAATAAAGAAATAATGCTCTGGTTTTATGTTGTTGGTTGATTTCGAATTTTAGATGTAGTAGCAACGTGAACTTTGTTTGTGGAAAATCTTAAATGCTTTTATATAAATATGGTGGTTGCCCACATGACAAATAAAACCCATCGTTGTGCGTGAAAAACCAAACCAAATTCTGTACAAACCTGCAAATGATGTACAACTATTTGGCAATGCTTATCATAAAATCATTTTATTGAAGGACAATGCAAGTATTTATAAGAGTTGTGACTTTCTTGAGTAGCTTATAAGGTAAACTTAAATGTCCATATACACTATAGTTTTCTGTAAAATAGTCTTTCTCAAAAATTATGCATATTTTGTGTACTGGTATTTAAGTAATATGAACTAATTACTATTGAAATTTGTGCAGCAATTTTCAAAATTGAATAAAGAAATAGATTTAACTACCCTTTAAAGTAGTCACGTGTAAAATTCTCCTTAGCCAAATTTTCCTAGAATAAAACTTTGAATCACTTGATAACTTTAGCCTCATTCCAAAAAATAAAAGAAATTTGAAATATTTCCTATATCTAAATGCAGTTTAAATTTTAAAAAAAAATGCAATTCTGAACATAATTTTCCCCAGTTCAATACCTTTTCTTAAATATACACACTTGAGCCCAGCTCAAATCGCCAATTTAGCGTTACTTTTCCTTCGTTTTTTTTATAAAGTCACTGATTTTTAACAGTGGTAATATATACATTCATGATGTAACTCAGTTTCAGTTCCGATGAAGAATCTGTCAATAAGTTATGATACAAAAAGTGTAAAGATAGCTGAAAGGTTTTCATTCAGACATCCTAAGTAAATTTAATACTGACATTAGCTGCACTACCGCTTCTTTAGTGATCAAAGCTGTTGTGTTTAAATAAAGCCTGGGTCAGACGTATTGAGGGTCGTTAAGAGAATAAGCACCATGCTCGCTTCTGCTTGCTGCTCTCCTCTCGATGAATTTTTTGATTTCTGACACGATGAAAACGCTGGACGTCAACACGATTAAAAAGAGGATATCTAGAAACACAAAAACATCATTTTATATTATACAACTAACAAAAAAGCACTAAACCATACTCCTAGAATTAAAACAATTCCCTGACCTTTTATGTGTAAAGGTTCTGTTAAAAATATCCTTTGCAATGGAGGGAAATAAATAACGAACATTTGACAGACAACAGAACCACACACTGCTAGGCAAAACGGCCTATTGCGACACAATCCCAGTGTAAAGGCAGATTTCGTCTGAAAATAAACAGTCAAAATTGTTTCAAAAGAAATTAAGAAACCCATAAAATAGTAACGTGTTAATTTCCAAAGATGCTGATACACTTTGAAAATAAGTGTAGATTCCACCTTACCTGTGATCTGCAGCTTAATGCATTAAACATATCAAAAAATACAAAACACGTGAATGTCATGGTCTGGTCACGTGGATTGACAACATTATCGCCCATCTGCGAATAACACAATTTCAATATTTACAACTTTAAAATATCTCAACGCATATATTTTACAGTTGAGGTTATACGCTAGAAATTACCTCCGTAATGAACACCCATAGCGTCCCGGCAATTATAATCGCAGCCGACAGCAACACGTTTATGATAAGGGAACGCGTAATCATCGGCTCTTTGGTGTTTCTCGGCGGCTGGCGAATTATATCGTCATCTACAGGCTCAACGCCTAAACTAAAAGGCGATAACGAAAGGAGTTATTATTTCTGCCTTTATCACCTTTACAAGCCATGTAAAAAAAATGGTGTTACCTTTGTGCAGGAGGGCCATCCATAATAATGTTAATCCAAAGAATTTGCATGGCATTCAAAGGATTAGGAATGTGCAAAATGGTGGACATGGTGATAAGAGAAAGCGCAGCAATGCTCCTAAAGCAAAATATATATATATATATATATATCGTTTGTTAAAAAAAAATGCATGAAGCGATTAACGCAACTAAGATACAAGATGTGCCATTAACATCGCTACTTACGTGCTTAACTGAAAACGGACAAAATTTCGGATGTTGTGAAAAATTCCCTTTCCTTCTTCAATCGCAGAGCTAAAACATACAATTGTGGGAAATCAAAACAGGAGCCGAGCAGAACACAAATCGTAAATTGATATAAAAATTTCATACAGAATAGTGTGAAAGTCGTCATCCACTAATATCATATCGGCTGCTTCCTTACTGACATCAGTTCCGGTTCTGCCCATGGCAATACCAATGTCAGCTTTTTTTAGGGCCACGCCATCATTTACACCATCTCCAGTCATTCCCACAACAGCTCCATTAGCTTGCAATGCCTATTTTTGCAAAGTAAGATTTTGCAAATGAAACACTTTTCTCCAGAGGATATATTGCTGGTTTTCAAATAACCGGCAGCGTTTTCACCTTCACTATTCGAAGCTTGTGGCGAGGAGATGAGCGATAAAATATGCTGACTGCATCGATTCTGCTTCGTAATAACGATTCGTCCATGACGTCCAAATCTTCACCAGATAGGGCTGCATTTGGACCCGCAAATATACCCAATCTTGATGCTTTTAATAAATAACGATTTGCATAAACAACTACAACTTAGGGCATACGCTGGAGGAACTCTTATTATCGACAAGACTATAGTCAACAAACCAATCGAGCAAGCAGTTTCCTTGGCATCTCCTGTGACCATTTTGATTGATAATCCGCAATTTTGTAGTGTCATGATAGATTCCCTTACGCCTTCCCTCGGCGGATCAAGCATTCCAACCATGCCCAAGAAAGTTAACTCGCCTTGGTTCCTTCCTGAAGCCATTCCTAAAACTAAATCACCGCAAGATTTTTTCATTTAAATCAAGTTTTGTATCATTTTTGGCAACAAAATCTGCAATAAGAAATTCTGAATTTATAGCATACCTCTTAATCCTTTATATCCCAATCTTTCAGCATCCACAAGAAAAGAGTCTCTCTTTTGGGGGGTCATTTGCTGCAGCGTGCCTTGATAATGATATGTCATGCAACGCCGCAGTAACCTTTCCACTGCACCTTTCGTAAAATACATTTCCTCAGGCATCTGGAAGTTGTCAAAATTTGTAATTTAACGTTTCACGTTAGCAGCAACGAACTCTGTTTTTCAACGTTTAAATATGCTAGTCACAAGTCATTTTAAACTGAAGATTGTATCTTACAATGGCATGTTTGAGAACACATTTGACAGTCATAATTTTATCTTCTGAAGAAAATGGTATTTCTTCAAGGCGTGTGTAGCGTTCCCTAGTGTGATACATTCCCATCTAATAAATAAACAAATTCTATTTATAGAAAAGTAATGATAGGAAAGAAACTTCTATTTAAAACGTGGCAAGAAACCTACTTTCATCGCAGCTACAATAAGGGCACCTTCTGTTGGTTGACCTTTCAGACTCTCGTTTTCGATAAGAGCATTATTACAGACACAGCCAATCTATACAAAGAAAAACCAATGTTATCAGATTTCTTGATTTATAGAAAATTAAACTATTTCTCAGTATGTAGAGAAGGAATTTCAAAATTTCAGTGTTTTTAAAGTAGATACCTCCAGCATTTTTCCAATGCTTTGTTTTGCTTTCTCTTTTTCTTCCTCATCCTCGATGTGGGGAAGAATTTCACCAGCACTGTTGTAACCAACACCAGATACCTGTTAATTAAACATGTGTAAATATTTTTCATTTGACAAGTTCTTATCACACTTGAAACCAACTTATTTCTTACACTAGCAGAGTAGTTATCTGAGGTAATGATCGACGTGACGGTCATTTCGTTTTTGGTTAAAGTGCCTGTCTTATCTGAACAGATAACGTTGACACAACCTGTAAAAAAAGAGATTGTGGATAAAGTTGAATCAAGTGCCTAACAATTGTTAAGATTTAAAAGTCTAAAAACTAACCTAGGGTTTCCACCGTTGGCAACTTCTTGACAATGGCATTACGCTTGGCCATTCGCATGACCCCCAGAGCCAAAGTCACTGTCACCACAATGGGTAAGCCTTCTGGGATGGCAGCCACAGCAAGGCTAAATTTTCAAAAAAAATATAGGTTTAGACATCATACATTTGGAATCAAAACCTATATCAGAATTGTAACTAAGTTTTAATTTCAATCGGCTTGGACTAGTGTTTAAAACTATTTTCGACTGATAGCACAAAAAAGGTATGTTAAAATCCCCGTGACACACCGAACATATACAAATAATGCAAATTACCTGACTCCTATGTTGAACATTTCTAAGATGGGTCTTCCTTGCACAACACCAATTAAAATAATTAAACCAATCACACCGAATGAATAAAATGAAAGCTGCTTGCCGAGGGTATCCATACTTTTCTGCAGTGGCGTTTTGGGAGACTGCAGGTTTAAAAAAAAGTTTTTTTAAATCTGAAGAAGCAAACAGGTGGAATAAACGATGTAAAAACTGAAACCTACCTCTTCCGTTTTCATCATCTTGAATACTTCTCCAAATTCTGAACTTTCACCAGTTCCGATTACGATACCCTACAATTAATAAACAATCAATAAAATTTAATCGACAATTTAAAGAATTTGTATGAAAGCAAGGAACTGCACAGGTTGGCATCTTTACCTTTCCCCGGCCACTGCAAACTAAAGTTCCCATGAAGGCACAATTTTTACGACTAGCAATGCCATTCATCTTTCCATTCGGAATCGGCAAAGAGGTTTTCATAGCCGATTCTGTCTCTCCCGTGAAGCTGCTCTCATCTATTTCAAGATCTATAGCTTCAAACAGGCGCAAATCTGCTGGAACTCTGTCTCCCACGCTTAATAGCACTACATCGCCAGGGACTAACTGCCTCGCTAGAAAGTTTTCACATCTGCCTTCCCTCATGCTACAAACGGACAAAAACATTTCTTTAGAAAACCATCAGTATCGTCGAACCAAAGTTGTTAACATCCGCATAACAACGTCTCACCAGTGGCATGAAGGAGGGACTAGTTTATTTAATTCTTCTAACGATTTCTCTGATCTGTACTCTTGCACAAAAGCTACTGTCACGACAATGATAATCGCCTGGTAAAAATATAAAATGCATTTGATTTCTATGATGTTCAAAGAGACGAGATAAAAAACTAAATAGGAAAAAAAAATGAATACACTCACCACTGTAATACTGAGAGCATCGTCCAGTTGCTTCATACAGACACTTATTAAAGCAGATCCCAATAGAAGTAAAATTAATGGATTTCGAAACTGGAGGTAATGAGTAAAAAGCGACAATCACAATTGTGTATCAAAGAAATTATTTAATAATTCAAACTAACAATAGAAGTGAAAATGGACATTTGCAACAAATTATTCATTGGAATTGAATGTTTGCTTCTTCGGATAAAATCGTCAAATAAAACTTTACATAAGGGAGACTATTTAACTGACTGATAGATAAGTAATGAAAATGTACCAAATCTCCAAATTAAAATAATATCCATTTGAGCATAACACATCATCTAAAGAAAGAAATAGACATTTACCTGTTCAAAGTATTTTTTCCATAATGGGTCATCCTGCTTCACTTCAAATTCATTTAGGCCATAGGCACCTTTTCTACGATCGGCTTCTTCCCACGAAAGTCCTCTGTTGATATCCACTTCCAGACGAGCGGCTACATCGCTGTAAGACAGTTCGCTGGCGGCTTGAGGTGCCATACAGGTGTTATTACCAACGTTTGACTAGATACAATAAAATATGTTATTAGGAAGAGAACCACATTTAAATTTTTTTTAAAAAAACGATAAGTTTAAACGTCATTTACAAGTTGTGAATATGCGACTATTCTAGATTGCACACGTACCATTATTTTAAACAATTAATTTCCGCATTAACAGATGATTGAACCGTTCATTTGCAGCCCACAATATTTTTGAAGAGCAGAATTAAGAACTAAATGTTTAGAAACCATTTTCACATTACTGAGCTAATGCCAGCATCTTTCGCAAAACAGCAACCATATGTCGATATAAATTCAAAACATATGTTTGTATAATCCAATTATTATAACGATTATATTATTACTAGGTATTTTCAAGTTGACAACATCGATCAAAAAATAATATTTTAGTCAAACAGTCATTAATCTTATCCACACAAAATTGAGACACTGAGTACATATATTTCCTAAATGTTTGAAAAGCAAGTGAACCTCCAGTATCCTTGTTACACGACAACACAAATATTTTGACAAATACCCAATGTTTTGGCATAATGCCACAGCCCTAGGAATAATGACGTTCATTAATGCTCTTTCATTTGTACCTATAAATACAGGTTTGTTGCACACTCAAAAATGGCACAGTTGAGAATTTCAATAGCATGGCTCAATAAACTTCCATAACTACACAATGTATTTATTGAAACAAATTGTATACTGATGGAAAATTACTGTAGGCAGCCACTATACAGGAATACATATATTTTATTGGAATA
Organism: Julus scanicus; assembly: GCA_034698625.1. Lineage (NCBI taxonomy): Eukaryota > Metazoa > Arthropoda > Diplopoda > Julida > Julidae > Julus > Julus scanicus. The sequence goes on along the minus strand of JAQGBW010000734.1, from coordinate 5,686 downwards.
TACATATTCATTAGATACCAGCATTTCAACCTACACAATGAATTTTTTGTCAACTCTATGCAAAATACGACATTGATGAAGACATTTAATTCAGCATTATCATATATTTTTACATCCAACCAGAACTTGTTATAACATTACATGTCCTAATATACTATATATATATATATATAGCTGCAGTACAGACCAACAGATAAAAATTCATACACAAATTCTAAAGTTAAATTTTGCGTTTGATTATATCATTTTCAACGTTTAGATTTTTTTACTCATTTCAAAAGATTTTTATCACCACTGATTGCGTACACCCTTGGTGCACATATAGAGCTGGAACGCCCGTCACAAGATAACATCACATACTTGATATCATCCCGTGTTCTGAAAAGCCAATGAGATAATCAGTCTGACCTCAAAAAGCCATGAAAAATACTTCACCAATTTGACAATTAACCTCCGTATTTAATACCTACATGCTACGCTCAATCAATATAATCAATTGCAACCTGGAAAACATGAAGGACTTCTACAATCAATATCAGAGAAACCATGGCATTGGGAACAGCTGACAGTAAACGTGAAACAAATGTGTTAAAATCTATAACATCTATCGTCTTGGCATTTTGCCTACCCGAACTTAATCGAAATGCACACGTAAAAAGCTTTCAGCCACCTATTTTAAGGTTACCTACCACAAATACTCTCTCTGCAGAGATTTCACACCCCCAAGAGAGGGCAGTCTGGTTCAACCAGAGGAATTTTCATTCCAAGAGGCAATAAATGAATCTGAACCTCATCGGTCATAGTCATTAACTCCAAACAACGTTAATTACACATGCTAACTGCACATTTTCAAGTTCAAACCAGGTTAAACAATTACTATACTAGAACCGAACGCAATTAACCTGTTGTCATCCTAAAATTCGTACAGCGGAATGTTAAAGTTTTCGAGTGAATACTGGACATTGTTCAGTTATTAACCCTTAATATCTCGGAAATATTTATGGACAATATGTTCATTTGTATCATTAAACAAAATATAGTTCTAGGGGTTGGGTCGAAGTCAGTTTGAAGATAACCGTATAGCATATGCGGATCTCGTTATACAATCACACATTTGAGAGGAAAAAAGATGGAAATGACTAATTTATGGTTACGAAATGCTAAGTGGAAAAATTTAAGTCGCACGTATATGAAATTAAAAGTGCGTCACCGGTTGACCAATACTTATCGATGGTAGGCCTAACACATTGCGGATAGATAAACCTCATTGACTTACCTCGTCTACAGTTAGAGATGCATGGTTTGCTTTTTTTTCATGAATCGGTGGAGCCAGTAGGGGTTCTAATGATCCGTGTAATGAACTCATTATAAATATACTTATGATTTAACGTTGAAATGTCACACAATCCGCTGCCAATTTTATTTGTATCAGTATCGAGAGTATCTCGATTCGCATACAGTTCCCGACACTGAACCCCTCCATAAAAAATGAAAGTGGCGTCGACCGAAATTCCCAAACTGTCTACGATGCCAACACACCTGGTGTCGATATATAATATTTTCAAGTTAACTTTAAAAGCGCTTCAGTTTCGGGCTTCAAAGCTTTCAAACATGTGAAACGGGATTTCGATAATGAATTCATGCCGGCAATGGTTTTAATTTCGTCTATGAAAACTGATTTGGATGCAAATGTACGTACAATCTTCAATTTAGGCGATCTATCTTAGGTCCTCTAATTTAGGTTATCTAATTTAGGTCCTCTATCAACTGTCTGATTATTGTTTCATTGTGTTCCACTGCTCTGTTTGCCCATTACCGTGGGACTCGCGCGCTTAAATTGTTAGTACTGGGAAGACATTCCCTCCTAGCTTAATATATAGAGATATAATAATATAGAGAGTGCTGGTGCATACGCATATTTCAACCGATTTTATGCAAATCAGTTTTTACTTATGCAGAATAAATCCATTTCGTGACTTAAAAGGTAATAGTTACTTGCAAGCTTCTTCTATTGCGGAATGGCTTGCATGGCACAGATTTCATTTCTGCATAACTTTTTTTTATGATCCTTTCGCTCATTTTTTAAAAAAATAGAAATACACTTGACAAGATTCCAAAAAACTCACGTGTAAGTTTCTGAACGTGCAATTTTTTAAAATATTTTTGTCTGGTTTATTTCCTTGTTTTTATAATAAGTGGAGGCAATTAAGGCCTTATATATGTGATCACATTTCGGGGGAAATAAAACATTTTTTGCGGGGGAAGGGGGGGGGGGGGCATCTATCCCAATATTCTCCCCCTTCCTTCCCCCATATACGGCCTTGAGTGGAGGAATAGTAAAATTGAAGACTATTGATGAGATATATAAGTGGCAGACAACCCATTCCTCGTGGAGAAAAAAAAATGCAGGTAGTAAGTTTAATCGAAAGAAATACGTTTGCATTGCTGCATGATAATGATGTCATGTGTTAAAAATTAATTAATATTACGAGAGAAATGTCAATTTCATTTTTATCTTTCAAAATGTATGTAGTATATTACTTGTTAACATTGACATTAAATACTCTATTATTAACTTCCATGCACTTACTCCTAGTCCTAATGATCAATGAATTGTATACAATTTTTAAATTCATTACCCAACTTTTTTAAACTCATCGCCGTTGACAACATTTTAAAAGAATTTGTAGAGAAAATGAGGACAGTTCAATGACCGAAACTATATATATATAACGCGTCATTGACATCAATATCATAAATAAGATAAATTCTTAGATACCAAAATAAGGAGCAAATGCACCTTTTTGTACGAATTCCATCCATTTGTCTGTGCCACGTTAAAATATCTATACTTGTATATGAGAATAAATGCCGGATACGTACGTAACACGTTTTCGATTATTAATCAATGTAATAGAACTGGTCATATAAAATACAAAGAGAAATAATATTGCTGACCTGTTCAGATGGGTACATAAAACCAATTCGCTCACGTCGATCGTATATCTCTCCTTATGCTTGGATCAAGGGCCGTTCATTCATGATTGGCTGATATTTGAAGAACACGCGTATTTTCCAACTAAATATAAGTCACGTGTGCTAGCGTTACCAATCCAAAGGACAATCCCATGACATTTGGCCTTATCTTATGAGATTACGTACGTTCAGAAATATTTACAATGATTTGCTCTAAAGTTAAAGCATGGTACTCGTGGAAATAGAAAAATGATGGATGAGGCAACTGGGACGCATGTCTCAGGTTTGATTAAAAATGTTTGTACAACTGCAGAACCACGTCATCCGTTATTTTTCACATAAATATATACATACGTTATTTCATTTGTATAGATACAGGTGCTTGTCTATAGATGATGGATTATCACATATCATTACGTCACCGGTAGCCATCACGTGGTTTTTCACATCTGCATAGTATGCACAAACAGATTATTACATTATTTGGGGAGAAATTCGAATGGGTACTCAGCTGTATCGGCTAATTTGCCGCACGAGCTTTTTTTTCAGCGGCGCATGATTTTCTATCTGTGCGTTTACACGATACGGCTGGCCAGTACCAATAATCCTCGCGCAGAGTGGCACGTAAGTGCACATTGGTTCAAGGCGTTGAATCTTGAACGAGGCGTAATACAGCTTCGTACGGTAATTAGCCTTCATTCGAATATTATACCTGCAGGGAAATTTCCTTTTATAACTGCAACCACAACTATTTGGCTTGTTTCTCGATGACAGAAAATTGCAGAGGAAATAAGTGCGACATTTAAATTAATAAGTTCATAACGTATACCACGTCGGTCACCTTGTCAAGAAGCCGATGTCCATCAAATTGAACGTACAACGTCTAAAAAGATGTCACTTTAATCTTTACTTGTAGAAAACCATTAAGGTAGTTCTAAAAACTGAATTTCGAGAGAAAGAGAAGACCAAAAGTGAGTCACACAAAAATGGGTTTCATTTCGTTCAACGTGGTTTGCAACCCTAGCCTGGAATTTACCCATTGTAAAACAATGGGTAAATTTGCAACGACACTCACACCCAAACAAAATGAGGTTAAATAAAAATAAAAATTGTTTAAAATTGCTTGATAAATTAGCAAGGTCATTCGCTTGCCTTTTTTCACTTTAAAATATTTTTTTAAAATTAATAAACAAGTTTGAAAAATGTCCGTTTATTTGCACAAGCTGCTATATAGCAAGCACGTGCAGCATGATAATGCAAATTATCGGACAATTATCGTATTTTCCTGCTAAGATTATCATTCCAATGGCAGTATTTGTATAACTGGACTATAAGGAACATTATTATGTAGAGAGTGCAGTAAATAGTCCCGTCAGCAAGTTAACATAGAAAAAAATCTTCCAATTTCTTGCGTGAAAAACTTTAAAAATCGCCAAAGTTTGCCTATCTAAGTAATTCCATCGTATTGTTTTTCTCAGATTATAATTCCAATGGCAGTATTGTTATTAAACTAGATAAGGAACATTATTACATAGAGAGTGCAGTATATAGTCCCGTCAGCAAGTTAACATATATAGAAGGAAATCTTCCAATTTCTTGCGTGAAAAACTTTAAAAATCGCCAGTTTGCCTATTTAAGTAATTCCATCGTATTTTTCTGCTAAGATTATCATTCCAATGGCAGTATTGTTACTGGACTTGATAAGGAACGTTATTACGTGGAGAGTGCAGTAAATATTCCCGTCAGCAAGTTAAGTGTCGTTGTTTTTGTGGCTGACTAATGCAGATGGCTGACTATAAGTTCAACTTAAGTTCTTATTTCAACTAAAAGAGCACTCCTTCCTTACAATGGCGGCGCCTAAATAAGTTTCAATTTTTATTTTCATTGCGACCACAATAGAGGTTGTAGGTCAAAATGTCGTTTAAATGGATTTGGATATGAAGTTTAGTTTCTTTTTCAAGACATGGGGAAATCTCTAGTGATATGGCCCAATCATAACCTGCGGACGTCCATATCAGCCATGCAGTCCACGTCCAAACAGATTTTGGCCGACTATTCACTGGAAGCGATTTCGCGCGACTGCGACTACTTACTCACTGCAAAGGGATCAGTCGCCACTTGTAGGACGTATTCGTGCGACTGTGCAGTCGCGCAAAATCGCTTCCAGTGAATAGTCGGCCTTATAAAATGAAAGACTGGCCAAAATCAAAAGCAAAACAAATTTTCGACTTGATTTATCCGTCATTTTCAAAAGTTTTGTGTCACTTTCCCAAACGCTTATGCTACTTTTCCAATGTATTATTTACATGTTTCCCATTGCTTTAAAAATGTCAACTTCTGAAAACATAATTTCCAATTTCTCAAGCATTATTTCCACATTTTAAAAATACTTTCCACTTTTCTAACAGTTTTCCCACTTTTTTCAAAGTTTGTTTTCTTCCATGCATTTTTCCAACATATTTCAAATATTTTCCTATAGTTTACACACTTTTACCAAATTATGTTTCCTTGTTTTTCCAGGAAAAGATGTTGGAAAAAGTGGGAAATATTTTTGAAAAGTAGAAAGCATGTATTAAAAAGTAAACATTGTGTTGGTAATTGTGTTTTCTCTGAATTTCACTTGAATTTCACTGAAAAATAAAAGATTGAGCAATGTACTACCAGATGACAGCAAAAATGCATATCCACAAAGCGTAGTTAGTGCAATTCA